>MU397343.1:0-123155 GCA_022578865.1 Xylaria sp. FL0043 | reverse complement strand
TTTAATAATAAAATATATTTTTAATATAAATAATAAAACTATTAGCTAAAGCTTAAAAAAATAATAAAGCACTGCTTTATTTTTTTATAAATTAAAACTAATAAAATAAATATAAATAATAAAAAAAATTATATAATTATAATAATTATTATTTAAACTAAATATTAATAAATAAAATATAACCGTTATAATTATTTATAAAAATAATTAAAAAGTTATAATAATAATAAAAAATCTATAGTTTTATAGTAAAATAAAATATATACTGATATAATAAACTTTTTATAAAAAAATAACTCAGCAAAAAAATATAAATTTTTAATAAATATATATTTTTAAATAAATTATTAACGGGCTAATAAAATTATTTTTAAAAAATAAATTTAATATTTTTTAAAATATTTTAAGTTTTTATTTATAAAATAAATAAAAAAATTATAACTTTAACGCTAATATAATTAAATATTATATTTTTAAATATATAATTATTTTTATAAATTTTATATAATTATAATTAATAAAATTTTTATTTTTTATAACGTTTTATTTTAAAAAATTTTAGTTTTATTATTATTTTTATTTATTATTTAATTAAAATATATTAATATTTTTTATATTATTAAAATCTTTTTTTTTTAATAATTTTAATAATATTATTTATAATTATATTTATTATTATTATTTTTAATAATTATTTAATATATTTTATAATTTATTTTATAAAAAATTATTTTATAAAAAACTTTAATAATATTAAAGCTTTTATTTTAAAAACCGCTTATAAAAAAACTTAGCTTAATAAAACTAATATATTTATATTTTTTTTATTTTTATTATTATAGCTAAAATATTATTAAACTTTAGTTTATTATTAATAAATTTAAAAACGTTAAAAAATAAAATTAAAGTTTATTTATAATAATTTTAAACTTTAAATAAATTAATTATAATTTTAAAATATTTTAAATTTTAATATAAATAAAGCTTTTATATTTATTTATAATTTATTTTTTTTTATAATAAATAAAATTAAGTTAATTAAATAAATATTATATTAAACGTTAAAAGCTAAAATATTTTTAATTATTTTGCCGAAATAAAAAATATTATTAAATATAACTTTAAAATTAATATATTTAATATATTAAATAATTTTTTAATAAATAATAAATAAAAAATAAAAATTTAATATATTTTTTTTATAGCTATTATTAAAATAAAAAAAAAAATAAAAAAATATATTTTAATTTAAAATTATAATATATTAAAACTTTAAAAAATAAAATTTAAGCGCTAAAAATTAGTTTTATTTAATAAGCAACGCTTATTTATTAAATATTTTCGAAAATATAAAAAAATAATATTAGCACGAATATAATATAATATAAATAGCAGTAAAAAAAGCAAAAGGAAATATTTACCCGAAATATTATTAAAATTATTTAAATAAATTAAACTAAAAAATTTATTTTATTAAAATATTAAAAATATATAGTTTTAAAATTATATATAACTTTATATATAATAAAAAACAATTAAAAAAAAGCAGTAGTAATAGCTTTACTAAAATATGTATAGTTCGAGTGGAAATATAGAAATTAAAGAGGCTAATAGCCTGAGGAGGTTGGGTACCTACGCCCTACATATATTTACTATATATTAGGAGGTATCACCCTTACATGCTGTACCTAGACTTGTTCCTTAAGGCAATACTATATACTGCACCTCAACACTATACCAATATCTCAACTTCTGTGATCACCGAATTCTGATATACCCACTTATTCTGGACTTTGCGATACTTGATCTCGCGGATGGGACAGGTGTTGCCGTTGGCAGGACTCTTGCCTTCCTGGTAGAAGATGCGGAGAGTTGCATCATTTCTGTCAGGGCGTGCAACCGCGAGTGAGGAGCCACTTCCCACATTAGTTGCTTTATTAAGCTGAAGTGGCACTCCTGATTGCCATGCAGTAATGCCTGTAGAGGGATTGTGTTCCCCTTTGGACTGGATAAGAAGAATGTTAGTCAACGAGTGAGGCAGATGAGCATCTGGGTGCTGGGACGTCATTATCTTAGCTCACCTCGCAGATCTGGCGCGCGTCATTCAGGTAATACACACGGATCTAACTATGTCAGCTAATAATATGGTCTGAAAGAAATAAATAAGAGAACTTGATTACGAACGTGTGCCATGTCGCCATCTACCCAACGCGCAGCTGTAATCGGAGTGTTTGCCATAGCATTTTCGGCGATTATAGCACCGTGTCTGACAAACCATCCACTGCCACTCTCATAGCTAGTTTCGCGAAGTTTCTTGTCCTTAGTCTATTTGATCCTCTGGGGTCAATAATTGTTATTCGTGTCAAAGAATGGAGGTTATGAGAATTCGTAATAGTAATGGGTACAGAACCCCCCTAATTAGGTAACTCGTGCTTCCGAGACATGTTAAAACGGGGCATAAAAAATCCGGTGACTAACTTGGTAATAGACCCGGATATGCTTCTTGTTAGCGATGTCGAATGTAATGGAATCAATATTGGCGATCTCCATGGTGGTAGTTGTGGAAGTGTATGAGTTCTGCTGTGTGATAAGAAAGAGCGAGTTGAGTACAGAGAATTTGTTTTGAGTTGCAAAGGGAGGTGGAAGCCAGGTATTTATGTAAAAAATTCTTGCTTCATGATAACCTTGATACGGAATGTGAAACTCATCAGAGAGAGAAGCTCAAACTTAGCTGGCAATCTGGACGATGAATAGCTCTCTACTGCTTGGTTGTTGAAAGTCCTACATGTATTGATTCCATCGTGCAGATGACAAATGAAATGTCTGAGCAGAACGGTAGGACCCCAAAGAGCCTGCCTCAATGGTGCAGCTACTACTGCACGATCAGGGATTATAGCGAGCTGAATAAGTAGTCAATGTAATGACATCCAAAAAGAATCCACATTGAGCCGCATTACGTACGCACTTATCACATTCCATATCTTGCTTACCTTATAATCCGGCTGAATTGGAAGCCAGAAGGACGTAACAGGAGCCCCTTATGGCGCTTGACCCATCACTATCCATCTTTCGTTCCAAATTTGTGGCTTTTCTGGTCAAGCGGACCTTCGATTCGCCCGTCTTATCTCTCAACTGTATGCACCGGTAGTCACAAGAAGGTGCGGTCCGGCCTTGAGGCTCTATGGTGTATCAATCTGTGCGCTTCGGGTTCAGGGCACAGAGGCAGCGCCGTCTTAGACAAGGTTAGCTTTAGAACTACTTGCTTGCATCGTGTAACTGAATAGGTAAGTTAGGGAAGTTAGGTGATAGAATCACATGACTTACGCCGCAGTGATTCTTTAAGTCGGGATTAACTCTTATTGAAAGAACGCTGAGGAGAACGTGTTATCGACACACCGTAGCACGTCAGCTACTTTCCAGTATTGTTGGCCAAGTCCTTCTCCTCTTTCTGTTTTCATGTGTAAAAACCCATGCAGATTGCTCAACCAATAGGTCTTCGATGCATGCCATCTCCGCCGAGGAAGTATTAACAGCATGCAGAAAGCTGAACTTCGCAGCATGTAGGACTGAAGTCACCCTCCTGCCCTTAGCGTCGAGGTCTTCTCGATATCGTAATTGGAGAGTCATTGCACAATGTTGCTTTAAGCCTCATTCTCTCAGTTTACATGCTTACCGTTCTCTTTCTTTCCCTTTCGCGCCCCCCTCCACTATAAGCAACCTGCTCAATATGGATAGAAGATGACGAAGTGAGGAAGTTCTTGGTACTGTGAATAGAAATACAAGTGAGCCTCATCACACCATCTGGCGGCTTTGGATTTCCTCATATACTCTTTCTCGATGTCACTAGAGACATGTATTTAACACAGATGACAAAGTAGTGATTAAGAGTTTGGTATAGAAGCCCATTTTCTATCTCGTATCATGACCAATGATTATGAGTATTGGGTCATTATCAGGGACAAAAAAAGTGTAAGAAAGTGACCGGATAGCATTGCTGTATGGAGTAAGATGTACCTCTTGATCTACGAAGCACGATTCCAAAGATTTACCGTCACTGGCCAAAATAGACTGTTTCTATAAGAGGTACGAAGGCGAGTAGGCTGGTGTTGCCTGGAGCGTGTTCTCTTCCCTAGGTCACGCCCCTTTTATCTTTTTCCTGTTTGTCTGTTCACCACCTCCTCGCCAATCTCCTGATCATGTCCCCAAACACGCTTGACGACCTGTTTCTTGCTGCAGCATTGCAGTGGTTCCACGACAATGCTGAACATGTCATCGGCCGTCTGGACAATGCTCTTGAGAACAGTCGCCCGGGTCATGTCATTGAATGGCGCACCGACACTGTCACCGACTTCCGCGGGCATACTGTCCCTGCCAGTGGCGAGCGTCTCATCCGGTGGGACTACCGCCATCCCAATGTCATCTTCCGTGACGGCTTCCGTCCACAATACGCGGCAGAATCCGGCGATGCCCTTACGGACGAACACGCAGATCTCCACCGCTACGTCCGATACAATGCAAAGTCCATATTTGTAGGCACAGCCCGATATTATCGTAACGAGAACAACTCTCCTACGCGATGGGTGCCAAGAGAGCTTGGGGACCGATTTGAATACGAAATCTACGCGCACGGCGGGATTGACGTCAACCTCAGCCTCGGCTACCACCATCGATACTTCAATCAGAGAGAGATAGCCTTTCCTGGGGGGATACGGCCCGAGTTCATCCGGACGGCGCGTGAATATAACTCGGAGGGTAGAATTGTCCGCATCTGGGTTAATGGAGGGTTTGATATCGCCGCGAGCGGACAAGCCCATTCGTCTCGCCTTTGTCAGCTCCCCGATCCAGTCTGCGGCTCACAGGTCCCTGTGGTTTACTGGTGGGGTGAGGATCCCGATCAACCTGGTCCCTCACATCGGGAGCTTCGCAATGCCAACTCTCAACTTGATGCTATGAGAGAGGAGGGCGATCAGGCTGTCGATACCCTTATGGCTGAGGGTAATCCCATTCTCCCTGTCAAATTCATTAGTGGTGATGACGCGCCTGCTGATGGGCATGAGTATGCCATCAATATCCTCGGAACAACAAAGGTGTTGACCTCCACCAAAAACACTAAACTGACCCTCGAAACGTGGCATGGTCAAGACACGCAGCGCTTCCGCTGCGTCACTTACGACGGGTATACAGGCTTCATTTGCAAAGGCGCCGGTGGAGGCTCCGGGCGCTACATGGGCTATAACTCGAGTGAAGTTATTGTCTCTCAGGCCCATTACCAAGGCAAATGGGAGTATGTCTTGCCGCGCGCTGACCCCGCCGGCGGGTTCACGCTGTGGATGTTTAAAGACGACCACCTTGCCCCGATCCTGCAGGTTAGCGCCACGCAGTTCAAGATGATGGCTCAAAGCAACACCCGCTTTGGCTTCACCCAGCTAGATAACCTCTCAACTTCTGCATCCACACCCCCGGACTTCTGGGGTCAATGTCCTTCAGGAACAGATCATCCCGGCGAGGGCCACACCTACGCGATCAAGATCCACGGGACTAACGAGGCCTTCACATGCGTCGACAAGACAGAGCTGGCCCTTCGCGACTTCACAGGCGATCAGACACAGCGGTTCCACTGTGTCACTCACGATGGGTTCATGGGCTTCATCTGCGAGGGTGCTGATCATGGCAAGGGCCGCTACCTAGGCTTTGATAGCTCTGAGACGCTTTCATGCCAAGCTTACTACCAGCGTAAATGGGAGAATTTCCACGCGAGGGCTGATCCAGCAGGAGGGTTCAAGCTGTACATGAAGAAAGACGACCACCTGGCGCCCGTGGCCAGAGTAGGTGCGGACAAGATGAAGATGATGGCGGAGAGCGAGACGAGGGTCAGCTTTACCAAGCTCGGCTAGGGACGAAGGTGTATCTAGGTCCACGTTCATCGGCCTGGTGTTCCTTCTCAGTTCATGAGGACGCGAGAATACAGAAACGCGTTTCTCGAACAAATTTAGGAACGTTTCTTGTTCATCGTACTCTTTTCGATTTCTGAGTGAAGACAAACCTCCTGCTTCTGAAACCCGCTCTGTATTAGACATCGACGTATGTAGCTACGTACCTTATTCCTCTAATGCCAAGAGGCGTGCTTTGCTTTGAGAACCAAGCTGTGTGTATTACATGCAACGCATGACAGGAACCAACACCAGTGTGTATACATGTATGTAGCTCGGTTTGGGCATCCGACAACTGCATGGTCTTCGCAGATACCTCCTGCCCAAGTTAATATCAAGGGGCGCCGTTTGATTTTTGCTGTCTGTACCTACCTAGGTACTGTTCGTTCATCAGGCCATGCGCCTAACTGCAAGCTCCCATGGACCTGCCCTCTCACATAACTTGTTTCTATTAGCTTACAGGCGCAGAGTCTATGCGGAAGCCTCAATCTACCGACCTGGCCCGGTTAGGGCAGCTGCAGTCACAGAACTAGGCATGCATGAATCACGAGGAAGTCGTGATACAGCCGCGGTCTTTAGCTGACCATTCTCGGCCCCCCTCGCCTTTCTTTCTGCTGTGACTACATCTCCCACCATCTGTTCTTTTCTGACTCAAATCCCACAGCAACACGAGTGCGTGACAGGATTTGATTCATATGTTGGGGCGTACCTTGACAAATTGAATAATACGAAGGCATGTGAATAACATCTCGAGTTGGCTCATACCATTCTTCATAGAACGCTGACACTCTTCACGCGTAGAACCCATTGCAGTCGTTTTCCATTCAAAGACATCTTCTCGCGAGACTCGAACACTTCGCTCTCTTGCACTTGTCAACATGTCAATGGTACCTATCTACGAACCCAGGCTTGCCTACGACTATCATGGTGCCATAGTTTGCTTCAACCATGGTCTTCGAGTGTGCGGCACCTGTGGTGTGGATTACCGCGAAGCTGGACACCATTCAGGAAATGAGAGTGGTGATCGGGTTCCCGTCCTCGGACCAGGCGAGAATCTCTTCATCCCCCAATGGGATGAGCAAGTTATCGGGCCTGCCAATACCTCCAACATGCAGAAAGACTACAACAATCCTCCGAATGGGCTTACCCCGAACCATCTGAGATTCCACTACTGTGATAGATGCCAACTTACCTGGCTAGACAGCGACGCCGCAGCTTGGACAGTGCAAACCCACCCAGACCACTGTACCCGTCATGACATCAATACTCCACGCTCTCTTGTAGTCTTTACGGATGGCGCATGTCCTTTCAATGGCCAAGCGAACGCATTGAATGCTTCCATAGGCGTTCACTTTGGCTACCAGTCTGAGTATAATATCTCGCAACGCTTAGACAGCGGCTGTACCCCAACGAACCAAGTCGCAGAAATTGAAGCGGCAGTGGCGGCTTTGCGACAAATAGGAGAGACTATTGAGCCCATCCGCCGTGACATTATTTGGCAGTCATATCCCCACATCGACGAGGTCCACCGCCGTGACATTAGACGTTTCCGCCTCATTGTAGCCACAGACTCCAGCTACGTCGTCCAGTGCATTACTAAATATATCAAGAACTGGACCATGATGAACGGAATCTATATGAATGAACAACGGAAACCAGTGAAAAACAGTCATGGCTTCGCCAAGTTGGTCCATGAAGTCCAGGAGTTGTCGAAGGTGGGCGTGCAGGTTGTTTGGTATTATGTGCCGCGAGAGTACAATTGGGAGGCGGACGACTTGGCAAAATCGGCATTGCGGTCCTCGGTGGTCTTCACAGGGTTTGCTATGATTTCACAGTAGCAAAACTTACGAATAATGGCGTACAAGCCATCGCTGCGGAACGATGCCGAGCTCGTTTCATGTTCTTGGCTCCATGGGAGAACGAATGGGTTCGAAAACAGGTATGGTGTTATACCAAAGGGATTTAGTGTTTATGCGAAAGTATTGTAACACTTTTTGTCAGCTAGCCTTCGCTCATACACGCACGTGCTAATTATCTGCAGCATAAGTGTAACATCATGAGACATCTACCTACCTGTTTCGCACACCCGCAATCAAAACTAACGACTAATTTCTAGCCGTGAGGCTCTTCCAAGGTAGTCTTGAAGCAAACTTACGCTTAATTATCCGTTATCATGGGTTTCATATATGTACCACACGTAGAATATCGTAACGGTAATATCGACGTTCTAGCTGCGGAAGTCCAATGCTTCCATTCTATCGGTCTTAATCTCATTTGCCCCTTAATAAATTTCTTCAGTAATCGGCGCCCAAGAGGCAGAGGCTAGTTAGGCATAGCATACACCAAATTTCAACTTCCAAGCATTAGCTTGACTTGCCTCTATTCTGTGGCAAGTAATTAGATCCTGTTAAATTTCAGAATAAACCGAAAATATCAAGAAACAGTGGCTTGGAGCCTGAAGTTAGCTAGGTCTTCCAACACAGGTTCTTATCGAGAACATAGAAGCGGTTTCCGTATAGCTTCGTCAGCGATCTTCGCTAAACGAGTTATAAGCTCTACGCATGGCTTACCGCAACCTGATACGTTGATAAGCATGGTATAGACCTTTGAAACCACAGAAACATCCCTAGATCCAGATTCATCCGGGAGCACAAGCCGAAGGATGGGTAATGTGACCAGATTGATCGATGAGCTAGTCCCATAATTTCGTTCCTTATCCCTCGCTTCTCCAGAGGTGTGCACCAACATCCTCCCTCCTGTCTACGGATCTCAATTTACTCGCTGAGGCTTCAATGTTACGTTCCAAGACCAAGTCATTTGACAACCAACGTATGAATCCACTGAAAGAAGAGTTGTCAATTGCTCCATGAAATTGATCTAATGCTACTGGATTTGATGACGGTCAGCCCTAACGCAGAGTTGCCACAGATTTCAATATTAGGTATAAGATAACCAGGTGAGATATAATAGATAGGTTCTCAATTTTTTTTTTTTTTTTTTTTTTTTTTTTGAGGAAACTATCAAGTCGCCAAATTACATACATCCTCATGACGCTGTCTCTGTCTTTTCTGAGAAGCAAACAATCTCTGTACGCCTAACTACCATACTATACGATATCGTATCCCTTAACATGATCTGTTGGTACCACCGAAGTTTCAAGTTCTGTAGCACACGATGAATAGCTGGAATGTTGTCGTCTACATCCTACCTGATCGCTCCAACATGTTTCCCTTGTCCAACGGACAGATTGTCCAACCCCTAGTTTCGTTGGCATCCCTTAGGTAAAGAATCAGTTCTCTCTATATCTATATATCGCCCTCAGAACTCCTATTTCAACCCTCAGAGTCGATAGAGATTCAGAAAACTCCAACTTCACAACCTCCGCCGTCCGCAGTCTATCTTATTCCTGTCATCATGCACTCCCCAAGTCTCTCAGCTTGGGCCATTGCCCTGCTCTTTGCCAGTTTCTCTAATGCCTTCCGGAACGTCATGTACATTGACATGTAAGACTCATATCTACATGTTGTTGACAGGTCCAACTAACATCCATTCCTAGATGGCACTCAAACCTACCAACCAATCGTACTATCACTGCAGGCATTACACATGTGATAATGGCCTTTGTTGATCCTAAGAACTTTTCCACGACCGAATATCTCCCTAGCCCACCGCTCATGTCTGTTCAAGATGTGCGAAGCTATTTCGACAACGGTACCAAAGTTGGTATTGCTTTAGGCGGTTGGGGCGATTATTCCGCAAGCTTCAGCCTGGTGTCCACGAAGGAAAACCGGACAACTTTCGCAACCAACCTCGCGAATTGGATGGAAAAAGAAGGCTACGACTTTGTCGGTGAGTGATATTCGACCATTATAGTATCATAAGCCAAAACAGAGAGATCGGGCTTTGAACTAATAGTATTATATAGACATCGATTGGGAGTACCCTGGTGGGAATGGAGCCCTAGCCACACCAGATCCCGCGGCGGAGATCGAAAACTTCCCTCCCTTCCTAGAAGCAATTAAGGGAGCACTCAAACCTGGCAGAGGCATCAGTCTCCCCGTAGCTGCCACGCCAGTCGGCATGGCGGCTTTCAAATCCCCCGAGCAAACGAAACCTATATGGGACAGCATCGACTTCATTACTGTAATGGCGTACGACTATGTCAATCGTGCCAGTCACATGACAGGACACCATACAGATGTCGAGGCCTCTAAGGTGGCAGTGCAGAGATATCTCGACCTTGGTCTCTCGGCCGAGAAAATCAATCTCGGTTTCGCGTTTTATGCCAAGTACTTTGCAGTCGATGACAGTTGTGACAATTTCACAGTTCCAGATGCTTGCTCTATTGTGCCTGCCCAATACCCCAATGGTACGGACAATTACAAGAGCGGAGTTCTGACCTATGAGTCAAGGTACATAAATCCTCAACCTGTGCCGACTTTGCAAGGAGTCCATCCTGGAGGAATATGTGGTTATAACAACAACACTCTCACAAGCTATAACTGTGCGGATACGAACTGCTGTAGCGACTACGGATATTGCGGAAGTACACTGTTATACTGTTTGGGAAACTGTCAGGCTGGCTTCGGTCACTGTGATGGTCCAGATACCATAGCCTCTTTCAAGAAGGCACGGGAGAATTTCAAGTACGATGAGGCAAAGGGCGGACTTTGGTACTTTGACGAGACGACTAGCCCGAAGCTTTTCTGGACTTGGGAGAACACCGACCTGATGTCACGCAAGTTTGACGAGATAGTCAATAACCCAGAGCACAAGCTGGGAGGGATATCGGGATGGTCTTTGGGAGAAAACACTGCTGGATGGGATCATGTGCAACAGATGCGGAACATGACACAGCTGAGAAACTCTGGAGATCAAGATGACGAATGCTCTCATCTCGCCTAGTTGTGGTTCTGGTAGTGAGAGAGCAGGCGATGGGCACTCATGTTAACCCCGCCAAGTTTCAGGGGTAGCGGGCCTACCCTAGCATAGCCATCGTACAGTCATTCAATACAACCTCATAAACCGTCCTGAGAAATCACGAGCGCTTGTTTTCCGTGTATGATTTATTACCCATTCGACGCACCTGCGAAATCGAAGTGATCTCAAAACTTGCGCTTTCAGTACTCTTGAGCAGCATTTCCTAGCCTACCTTCTTGAAAGTTCTATTCTATGATCTATAGGGTAGCCGACAGGATGACCTAGACAAGCTCCGGTAAGCAATGAGATAACACTACGCTCTACCCCTGGCTTTCTCGTTCAAAGGCAGGAATCTCAGCGGATTTATGATAGGAAATTGGATTTGCGACATAGCTTCTCCACGGTATGCATCAGATCCCGAGAAGTCGCGATGCCCTAACGTTTTACTATAGACTTCACTCTAGAGAGTTACTCCTTTGTGGAAGTCTCCCGTACCTTCACTTCAGTTCGGAGTCAAGGCGCATCCTCGTTCTATCTTGCTCGCGAGTATACTATTGTCGCAGGACAGGTATAGCAAAAGATTCTCGCATATAGCCGAAACTGATTCACAGAGGCGTATAAGGGACTTTTGGGTAACACTAATTGCCTATTGCCTACCATAAATTGTAAAATTTATGACAGCTGCTACTTATTTCTAGGGGAATTGGGGTTGGAAATTATCGAAAGCTTCAAAGACGGATGATCCCGCATAAGGCAGCTCGGTAGCCGTTATTTTGAGGTCGGTGCCCCTCAATTCAGGATTGCTGGGACCCTTTGCGTCAATTATCTGCTATCGTCTATGCGGTCAAACACATCTTTTTTAATAAGCGACGCCAAGACACATATGATCACGCGGAATTGCAGCAGGCTCGGTATTGGGGTACGAAAATAATTGCAGCTTTCATAGGGCGAGGGAGTAAGCTAGGTGATGAGAAGGGCGTCGCATTCAACAAACCGGTCCCATAAAATGGAGATAAAGTCCTGAACTCCTCACAAGCTCAATGTGATTCGCGTAGGCTACCGCCCCCAATCTATCCTAAGCAAGCCCGGCATAAGCTAGTGCGACGGTGCAGTATGCATGTCAGATATCGAAGGATAATATTGTGGTGGCGCGGTGAGGGAGGGTAATGGCCTTACTCCAAACCGAGTGACGAAATAAGGCTGCTTGATGCACAGCAATAGGCAATGCGTTAAATCGCGCGTGCTTATGCACTATCTATACTAGTATAAGAGTCACGATGGCCCCCAATGTTGGAGAAACCTATCGTAGCAAGGCTGTATGCCGGCAGCTATCATATCATGTCGTATCGGCTTCGACACTCCAGGAGCAAGTCATATGCAGTCGATCGAGGGGCAGATTTTGTCGGTCTTACATTTGACAACGTGTCTCAATCTAATCCGTCGCGCTGCAGCTAATATCGACCCTTGTGCAAGATTCCTGCTTGCCTGCCTGCTGCCTGCAGGATAGGCGCAGGAAAAATAGCAAGGCAGAATATGATGACAGCGACAGAGAGGCCGTGATTCGTGCTTCGAGGGTGTCCCGCTCATAGTGCGGAGAAGCTTAGTGGTACATCTCTGGGGTCTAGGACTGCTTCGATGTACGCCGAGAGTGACGAGAGGCGCGAGAGGAGTATTAATTCTAGGATGCTTCCGCTCACACCGTCGCGGGAGTAGAAGGGGAACCAGCTACCTCCTATAACCGTTGAAAACTCAAGACGACCTCCGTCAGACCCCATATCATATCAATTTGGTTCTGCTCGGTTCCGTCTATTGCATAGTCCATGATGGCAGACACATTGAAAGCCGACATGCTGGATGCAATTGGCGCAGAGTTTTCGACGCCATCCTCAACTGGGCCGGCCCAGGGCTACTGCGCAACGGTGATCTCCAACTTGGAAGGTTGGAAGGGCCTAGTGCTCCCCTATACCAAAGAAGCTCGGGAGGCGACTATTGAACAACTCGACGCGCGCGTTCGCACTCTCGAGAATTTGGGCGCCATCAACTCCCCGCCGCCGATGGATACACCGTCTTGGGATTCGCTGTAAGTAATACCTGGAAGCCGTTTTCTTATTCCGTTTGCGTCTTTCGGAGTATCAATGCTTGTTGTTTTGGGTCGATTCACGCCTCCATGGTTTTATACGAGTTCTAAGCCGTCACGAAACGCGCTCAGAATGACACCCAACTGACTCAGAGTGCTGTAGTATGTGGCGCGTAGCACGACTGCACCGTAAGATGCCTCTGGGTCCGCCAATAAACAGGTGCGCTGTGCCGCCGTTCATCACGCCAAGCCTGGACTTGCTACGCAGCACCCTGGCCGCTGTGGGGGGAGTCGGATGGCGGTCGTGGACTGTATCTTCTGAGAAGGAGGATGTCGAAACGGACGATCTTCTTCAGTACGCGGGGCAATACCTCTGCTATCTTGCCGGGAAACGGGGCTGCAAGGTCATCGGCTCTTTCGAGCTGAAGCAGAATTGCAAGCTCGCGCTAGAGCTGTCCCTTGACATGGATGCGAACTCGGGATTTTACCTCGCGCCTCCTTTCCCCGTGGCAAGACAGAGACTGGATGTGGGCGCCCCGCCGCCGCCGGCAGGACGAGTGACTGTGAAGAAAGGGTGCTGTGGGTGCTGTGCCTGCGCATGCCACAGGCCCAAAAGGATGCCAAATCCTGGTGTGTTGAAGTGGATGACGGGGAAGTACCAGGATGAGAAACAAGCGAAGCAGAAGAGCGTCAAAGCTCGGATCGCTGGGGCCTTCAAGAAGCTGGCATTTTGGCGGCGACGTGAATACGACACAGATAGCGACGCGTCTTCTATCACGACAGCATCAACCGTTGGCTAGATCCCGCCTCCTTTAAGAGTCCAACATACCCGTATCGCAGTTTCGTCTCGTGTCGCTACGGTCAGGGAATGGTGTTCGCTACCTTAAAGGCTGAATCTGCATGTCGATATATGATAATGGATGGTTCTTTCTATATTGTCTTGGCTATGCTTGGATCTCACAGATCCTAACTTCTGGGACTTAAACTAGTCTCTAGGGTGTCAGCTCTTTTGGTAGAGTCGGACACGCGATCCTTCCGCTGATTCGAATGGATGTGTCTACCTCAGTAGTGGAGATCATGTCACAATTAATCATGATTAGTGAGACCTCAGATATCGGATTCGAGAATGAGCATCTGAATGACTAGGCACGATACTGGGGTGAAGGGAGGTACATGCCACTCGTTTCGAATTAATGTAACGGGACGAGCCGATCTCACTCTTAAAGGCCATACCTATCGCTTAAGGGACACATACAGAAACTTTGAAGATATTAAAACTATTTGTGGCCTCATGCTGGTGCGGGTTGTACCTTTCCAAGTCTAGCAATAGGACAGGCCTCCAACTCCGACCGAAGGGAACAATGCATCACCAATATCCTAAACGCTGCCGGAATCGCCGAGGTAAAATATTATATACACAATAAACACTATGATCTGGCCGTCCTGGGTCATTGTCAAGTTCTGTGAAATTTTTACGCCGCCCTTCTATTTGATGCCCTCTATTATCGCAATTAACTGACATACCCTATCCAGACGATTGTCTAAACGTCCCACCCTCCGAGCACCGTGATGGCGTATATGGTGACAGGTCGCTTCTGCCACTCTGAGAATATGTCGTTGGAGAAAGCCCTTCCGGTGTGACGGGTTCATTAGTCTTCTTTGGCGATCGATCGGAATACCCCAGATATCCTGGAGCACCTGGAAGTTCGACGGCTTTCTGCTTAGCCTCAGACTCGGCCCCTAGTTCTGCGACAAGCGGCACACCCGCCGTTGCGCCGTTCTTATTTTCTCCATAACTCGGAGTTGTATATGTGGCAGGTGGTTTCCAAGCGACAGGAGCCAACTCGGCAGCGCCCTGCTGCGTATTATCCTGTGCATACTCGTGATACGACTCGTTCATCGTCACGAAAGCACTCGCGCCATCATGTGACGAGGGCCCTGCTCCGCTGCCGGATACTTCACCGCTTTGGACTGACTGTGCGGACCGGCGTCGCCTCTGGTATGCCCATATGAACCATGCTGCCAGAGCGGCGGCAATAACGCCGAATCCAACGCCTAAGCCTATACCGATCCTAGTGCCGGTGCTAAGCCCATTGCCCGCTGATGACGAATTGGTCGGCCCTGGAGTCGTTGAGGTCGTGGTCGAGGACGAAGTCGGGCTTGGCGTTGATGTGGTCTGGGTAGCAGCAGCCGCAGCGGCCAAGAAAGCCTTCTCTGATACCGAGAGTGTCACGCCCGTGCCCGCGCAATTGGAGGACAGGGTCTCGTAGACGGCATCTAGATCCGAGGGACTCTCTCTTGCGACGCAGCCGGCCGTATTATAAATAAAGTTGTTCTTGTTTTTGCACAGGCAGTTATTAAGGTCAGCTCCGGTCGAACCTGAGACGCACCCAGCGTCGTCGGCCGAGGTGTACAGGCACGATTGGGATCCTACGGGATAAGCCGAGAAATCGTTACCTACGGCTGACGAGGAGGAGCCCGTCTGTAGGAGCAGGACAAGGAGTAGAGGAGCAGGGAAGAACGGCCGCATGGCTCGTCGGGGCCCGAGGATGGCTCAGCCTATTGTTTAGTCTGCTGGCTGTTCTATGTCGGGAGGGCTTCTCGTTCACCGTTAATTTATTTATTTATTTTATTAAAATTTACTGCGTCAGGGGCCCCAGGTAAGTGCAAGAAAGTCGATGGTATAGGTATGGCACTTTCGCCAGCCGACAGGAGAATCGAAGATGGAAAGAAAGAAAGGAACTGCGAGCCTCCCAGTCTATCTACCTACCTAAGGTACGTAGTGTTAGGGATTCTGCAGATAGAGTGTAGAACCAACATAACGGCCATCGGACCAAGTATCTGGCCCGGTCCTCCCCCACATAAGTCGTGCGTATACAGTACCTGCTATGTAGGTGTAGGGATGAACTAAGACAATTGATTCGTGTGGCACTGCCAGCGGCAGCCAACAGCTTGTGAGACCGGAGTCCTGGTCGGCGAAGGGCTGTTGGCTTGACTAACGGGCAGTGTAAGACGGCACCTCACAGCATGTGGCCCGCATGTGGCCCCCAAATCCCGTATACGCGGGACCTGGTCAGTTAGGTAGCCTGGCTTAACGTGTCGGAATTCGCACATCCTCATCCGAGACCTTATGCCAGAGCCCAGCCGCAGTTCATCTATTTAAAGCAACGAGGCAGGTGATTCGCTTGCGGCTCTACCAGCTCATGTATAACTACATCATGTACCGCTTTTCGGATGGTGATCTTTCCCCGGCCAAGCTAGGCATACAATGACATGGTCAGCAATACGACGAAAGATCAACAGGCCACTGAAAATAAGGTACAACATACGCAACAGTATATTGTCAAGGCTGGCAACTCATTAGAATTGAAGGGGAAGTAGTTGATTTGTCTTCGCGGTGTTTTGAGACCATGTGGCAAAGTCTTCCCTTGTTTCTTTTAACTATTACAGAGACTTAGAGTATGTGGCTAACGTCCGTATTCGACCAGTCATTTCATTGTACCGCTCGGGACGAACTCGAGATAGGGCGCTGGCGCCAGTCCCATATCTAGAAAGAATGGCGGTGAGCTTCTTTCTTTTCTTCTCTTTTCTTCGTTTCTTTTTTGGAAAGAAAAAAAAAGATAGAGATAGTTGAAATCGAAGATGACTACGCCACCCAAATGCGATGGAACATTCCGGGTCGGTCAGGGGCATAGCACGCTACCGACAATAGAAAGACACGAGTCCAAGTTTTTTACTTTGTAGAACAGGTATATACTTTGCTTAAGCATCTAATGTACCGCGAGCCGACTTACTCCAGACCTTATCTAGACCAGTCGTGACATAACATTGACTGACATATACACCGACATTAAAGAGCAAAAGCTAGAAGCCAATCCAGAGACAAAAGCCGTAGCAGCCAACCGAGAGCCAAGAACTCCATCCATGAAGCCAGATGAATGGCGAGCGGGTAATGATTTGTTTTGAGTCGTAGATCCGTGACAACAAAAGAAACCAATCCTAAGAGTAGAAATTTTCATTCCAGATGGGACATGGCTGCTGTTGACGCTCAATTCAGGATATCATACATAAGGGAGGAGGGGCGGTTGTCGTGAGTTAGAAAGTGTATCGAGGAGTTGGCTGAGGAAGGGTTGAGCAGCAATACTCGTCGGGGCGTTTTAACCCACATTTAGTGCTGTTCGTCGTGATGAGCACCAGAGATCCCGTTAGGTAACCTAGTTGGCGACTCCGCATTTCTGCGAAACCCATTCACAAGATGTGTTTGCGGAGATATGGTGGATGGCGACACATTTTCTCCGGCGTACTCTATTGGGTCATTCGAGGCCATACTTTTGGGTGTCAAGTGGGATCCATTCAGGACCGACTGTTTTTGTTGCTCCGTTAGAAGGTGCGCCAGATTCTGTTCGACACAAAGACGGGCATAGTCAGGTTCGTCTGGCGTCACCGTAACTAATCCATGCCTTCTGGGCACTCTGTGTTCTGGGAAAGGCTCTCTACTTGGCCTATACTTCCCAGGCTTTTCTTCTCCGATGAACTGGCCGTTGACATAGTATTTGTTTCTGGGTGCAAAAGGACCACGGCTGGCTGCGTCAGGGTCTTGTTTCCATTTACTCGGGCCAGTAAAGGTGAAGAGAACCGTTTCATTCTCTGGAAGTTCGCGGTAACAGATGGAAATTCTAAGATCCCGGAGATGAGGAATTGATGGGACGATACTGAGGAAATCGGTTTCCTATAGGACTGTTAATCCGATGGTTGCAAACCGAAAGACTAGCTGCATTACTCACTTTTACGAAGAACATGTCTGTCTCGAGGAAGAGATTGGCTGCCTCGCCACGAATTTGCTCCAGCTTTTTGTAGCCAACAGTGCGCGGGTCTCCACCGTAGAGGTCCAAAAGCTGTTCTCCTAGGTGATAAAGTCTACTTCCCGTCAAAGCATATCGATCCTGTTCCAAGCGCCATATCACTGTTTTCGCAATATTGGATGCAGGAATACGTTCCCAGGAAGGATCTATACTAGGTCAGTCTACATCTTGTCAGCATCGAAGCAGCACTAGGCCTTACATCGTGATAGTGAAAGATCCTTCTCCCCTAGGAGAAGAGCCACTTGGGTGCTGAGAAGCCATTGGTCGCGCCCGCCTGGCTTGCCAGTCGCCGATGGATTAATGGTGTCATATCGAACGCCCTGCGCCTTTGCGAAGAGTTCTGCGATGTCCCTTCTCTTAGGATTTGAACATCCGTCGAGCCAGCGTAATAGCGGAGGTAATTTTGAGACGCGGATTCGTTCTAGCTCTGCTTGCTGTGCCCGTTGCAATTCTAGTTCACGTGCAATCTGTTCAGCTCGCTCGCGTTCCTTCTGCTGGCGCTCCGCTTCTTCTTGAAGACGACGAGCTTCTTCTGCCGCCGCTGCTTCTTCTTTTTCACGCTGAACCCTCTCTTCTTCCTCTCGTTGCCGCCGTTCTTCCTGCTCACGCTGTCGTCGCTCCTGCTCCTCACGCTGTCGTCGTTCCTGTTCTTCACGTTGCCGTCGTTCTTGTTCTTCGCGTTGCCGTCGTTCCCGCTCTTCCCGCTGCTTTCGTTCCACTTCTTCCTGCCGCTTGCGCTCCTCCTCTTCCTTCAATCGTTGCTCCTCTTCCAGCCGAGCCTTTTCTGCTAACTCCTTCCGCTCCAACTCTTCGCGTTCAATGCGAGCCCGTTCCTCTGCTTCCAGGCGCTTCTTCTCCGTTTCTTGTTCTTTCCGTTTTACCTCCTCATCCTGCTTCTTCTTCATTCGTTCCTGCGACTCGCGCTCGGCATCTTTCCTCCTAATCTCATCCTGAACAGACAGGTCGAGCGGCGTTTTCCTTCGTTGTTTCTTGGCTTCTTCTTTCTCCGAATTGGCGTGTATTTCACCCTCCTCCTCGGACACCAGGATTGAATCCCGCATCTCAACGTCAGGTTCCTCAGAGGCAACAGTAATACTCTTATCGGAGTTCAATGTCTTTTCCGCTTCCCTATGATCACGATTCGATTTCATTGGTTTAGGAGCTTCCCTACGATCACTATCAGTCTGGCGTTGCCGGTGAATAGAGTCACGGGATAGTTCCCGCTTCGTGTGACGGCTCTCGGGAGACGGAGGTTCTAGATAGCGTCTGTCTTTAGTATCGGAGTCCAACTTTCGTCTCTTCACAGGCACACCGCCGTCTTCTTTGTCGCCAGGACCACGCCCAGAAGGACTTGCACTCGAACGATGTCTCTTCCCTGAAGCGTCCGTAGCTGACAATCGTTCCGTCGATTCCTCTCGCTTGAGCGCCTTCGTCCGGTTGAGATGTTTTTCGCGCTCTCCTCGGAGTTTTTCTGAAGGCTCATCGACTTTAGCCTCGACGCGGTCGATCCCTGAAACATTTGACGCCAGACTTTCACGGCGTTGCTTCTCTCGCTGACCTTTGAGGTCCTTGCCTGAAATAAGCTTTCGTCGTGGTTTTATGGCCTCGCCGTCGGAGGATCCCGCAACATCCGGTTCGATCAATTTTGGCATGGCAGGATTTTTTGATCTTATGGGTGATGTTTCGCGATCCGATGATGCGGTATTCGAGCCACGTTCGTCTCGTTTAGGGCGCCCAGGTCCGCGCTTTGGTGAAGTCTGCTCATCCTGAGTACCGAAAGATAGAGAGCGACGCTTTTCTCTGGGACTCCTAGCAGCCTTGGCGGGATTGAGTTTCTTTTTAGGTTCCGAGTCATGAGCTGGACTAGTTGAAGTCCGCCGTTTCTGTGAGCGAGTTGCGTCCGGAGTGGGCTCAGTTCGGGTCCTTCGTTTCGAGTCCGCGTCCAACTCCCTTTCTCGCCGGTTAGGAGATGGTTTAGTCTTTGAAGATCCTTTCGAGCCTTTCTTGAATTGGTCGTAAGCTTCTTTCAAAATATGCTCCTCTTCTTTCCAATTCGGTCCTTCCCGGCGCCGAGCGATTTCGTAGTATGTTTGTCCCTTGTACTGGCGCGTTGGATTAAAGCCGTTAGCATTAAGTAGCAACTTAATAACCTCGATATTCTCTTGTCCAATAGCAGCAAGCATTGGAGTTCCGTGTTCTATTGGCAGACCCGGTACCGGTCGAGGATCGGGGTTTGCGCCGCCCAAAGCAAGAAGTAGCTCCACGACAACATTATGGCCTCCTCTTGCTGCATTTACCAAAGCCTCCGGGTCATCGCAGCGCTCCTTGACCTGTAACACGCGCGTAACGGTCTCATTGTCGCCGCGAGCTGCCGCTTGCCGGAGTGTTTTGTCGTCTAGGTTCATGTACAAGAGATGATTGCTAGTCTTAGTCGAACGAACAGTCCCCCCACGACGCTTCTCCGCAAGCAGGCTACCTATAGGAGCCACCGAAGAATCACGCGGGCTGTCAGGCCCGTGGGACGAAAGGGTATCGTGTAGATCTGGAGGTTGATGATCTTCGGATGTACGACGCAATTCACCCACGCGTTCCTTTGCTTCTTTGAGGGCTGCACGAATTTCTTCAGCATTATCTAAATCGTCCGGGACTTTCTCGAGAGGTTCGTGCCCTTCTGCATCAGCCTTTCGAGGATTGACCCCGGCTTTGAGCAATAGCCTGACTACACCCAGATGGCCATTTTCTACAGCGTCCAGGAGCGGAGTTTCCTTGTCACTATTGCGACAATCAAGATTGCAGCCCGCCTCAATCAACAGCTGAACGATATCCTCGTGGCCGTTCAAGGAAGCGACCTGTAGAGGGGTGTTCCCAGCATAGTCGGCAAAGTCCAAATCCTCAGGTCTCTCCGCGAGTCGTCTCTTGGCCGTCTCGTATTCACCTTTTGCACAAGCCTTCGCCAAAAGCGTCTGCCCATGATTATCAACGTGTTTTTTATGGCCCGGCATCCTAGCAGGTGATATAGTTGATTCACCTGTGATTGGGGTAACAATGCTTTTGATTTTAGAGCTCCGAGGATGTGGACTGCCGCTTGCTGAGGAATCATCTGATTGATACTCAGTTGATTGGAGTGGAGCAGGAACACGGCGCTTTTTGCTGCTTAGGCCATTCGAAGATTGAGAGGGCAGCTGTGTAGATACGCTGCGGCGATGTGCACGGGAAGGTGGCGAGGCAGACCGGTTCCTCGAGATGAGTTGTTTATCTACGTGTTTCGCAGAGGACGTCCTATGGTCCCTATCTCGAGCACTAGCTGACGCATCGATACTAGTATCGGAGATGCGTGGTCGTCGAGCTTTGCGCATCTCCCCGTCATCGTCTGACTCTGTCTTAACTGCTTTTCGTTTACCAGGAAGAAGTTTCTCTACCGGCTTAGCCTCGTCTTTGTGCGATACATTATGTGACCGTGACTTTGATGATTCGGATCCAGACTCGGACTGAACATCGCCAGACCTGCGACGTCTGTGCGTAGGCGCATTACCAGTACGGTTATGAACAAGCGGAGAGTTAGGGGTAGAAGCCAGTGCGCCGGAGTTGTCTTTGACTCTTTGTTTCTCCTTCTCAGCCTGTCTTTTCTTCCTCGCGCCCAACGAAGCTGGAGCGGCATTGTCGGAATGGCCGCCGTTACGGTCTGCATCTTTCGTATCTTTTAAGGGCTTCCGTGGTCTGGGTATATTGTTCATCTCTTCATCACTCTTATCTTCATGTTTGATGACCTTGCGAGGTTTCGACGGTGAGATGCTGTCCTTGCCGGGTAAGACGATTGTCTCGGCATCAGAGTTTTGATCAAGGGTAGCATCTTCGTCTGGTATGCTAGATGAAACGGTTACAGAGCGCGGCTCCTTCGCTAGAGACACAGATTTGTTGTTGATAGTGGGCGATTTGAGATTCGAGGCGCTCGCAGGAACGGGCTTCGGTTTAGGAGCGTCGGCGCCCGAGTCTGCTTCCCTTGGGGAAGCGAGCTGCTTCGTACTTGAGGACTCGGCAGCATTCTGCGCATCCATAGCATTTAATGTATATACCAGGCTCTCATACAGTGCACCATGGTGGCCACTCGTCAAGGACGCTGGCTAATGATCGCGCGGGCAGAGAGGCCTGTGGTGATGATATTTCACAGTCGCTGAAGTCTCGCGTGCGCCGTCAGACAAAATAAACTCAGTTGGCCGGTCGCAAGTCGAGCGGAGCGATCGGAGAAAGGAGGACAACAACAGGAGGACCAGAGCGACAGGCGAAAGATGGGCTAAAGTTAGCACTACAGCCAGGCAAAGCGGATTGAGGCAAAGTCGAGACGAGGTTTATCGCTGCTGGGTCTGAATTCTGGTTGGACTAAGGAAATGAGTAACAAGAGCGGATTGGAGAATGCTCGTTTGTGGATGGTGAGAAAAAAAAAGTGAATTGAGTGAGTGCTAGACTAGGTAGGAAAGAATAGGATGCACAAGAGCAACAGAGAAGTGAAGAGTTGGGAGTGGTGTTTTGACAGTAGATTGAGACGGAGAGCACCAGCCCATGAACCACCCTATGCATGCTACAGGGTAATTACAGGGGCCACAGTAGATATCTACAGTACCTAGTGGACTGGTAGCCTGTAAAGATTCAAAAAGAGGCGGCGAACAGAGATAGCGCAGGAGGTACTTCGTGTCCCGCACGATATTGCAGGCTAGGTATGTACAGTATCGATAGGTATAATAAGCACGCCACGCCCAGGTTGAATGGAAGGCAGCTAGGACCGAGACAGAGACAACTGCATACATACATGACCTAGGATAGACACAGTATGAAAGATGATCTAGTCTACTATGAACTCATACAGCAGTATGTACCTGCCTATAGAACTCCTGGTGAGACGTAGGTGCCTTTCGGTACGCAGGAAATCGTGATATGCACAGTATATATTCCATTCTAACACCGTGCAAAGCGCAAAGGATATCCACCATGGCCTGCCTGGCAGGAGGTCACTGCCGCCGCAGTAGCACTGCCAGACCAGGTCGAGACTATTTCCTGTGCGGGTCTAGCGCGCATCGTAGCACGGCGAGCTAGGCTGTGCTAGTCGGCTTTCTGCTAGCGCAATGCCAGGTCCACCAAGGGCGTCCAAGCATCTCTCTGCATTTCCACATTTCCATCCATGCAACCTTGGCCACTACTGCCTTGGTCTGGCTCCAGCATGATGTTGGCGCTTGGAGGCCCATGATTGGACGACCGCCTGCATACAGAGGCCGGTATTGCCGCAAAATTGCCTTTCTGTGCCCCTGTTCCAGCTGCCCGCCTCCAGGCCGCCTACAGACCAGCCAAGGGAAAAAGCAAGGCAATCAGTCCCAAGCAAAAACACTGTCTGCCCCTCCTCTGCCACCCCCATCTCTTTTTCTCATCATTCAAATCGATCACCTTTACTTGCCTCTCACCTGTTACCTTCCCACCGCCTCCTTTCCTCTCTTCTCGGTTTAATCAGCCGAATTTCTACTTATTTAAGCCTTCTGTCTACGCTAGTATAACGTCAGTAAGCTGTATTCGGTTCCAGTACTATGCCTGCTTTCTAGTGCCCAAATTTTGGGACCGACAGCGGCTCCAAGGCGCATACGAAGCGATCATCAAAGCTAGCACAACAGCCTGATCGTCCTTCGCCCCCACCCTCGGACGATCTCGTTTCATTGCTTACATTTCAGGGATAAGTGTCACATACAATACTAGTCCACCATCCATGCGATCCTATCTACGAGCCTAGCACCGACAGATGTTTTACGACTCGTCCCATCTACAAGCCAAGGAAGACTTTTGTTTTCCAAGTCGGTAATAACAGTCAACTCAGGCGTGTTTTCTTCATCATAGACGTGGCCATTTACCCCGTGGGCTCGCGGCCCAGTCTCACTGGGAATAGGTACCTTACTGAATTAGAAGGATTCGTTATCGGTGCCCACTTACCTACTTACCTCGATCACCGGTACATTGCGATGGACACTCCACCCAAGCTCTTGCTCCCACAATCCCTTGACCACGCCCGTGTCTTCCAGCTGCCTTGTGCTGCTTTCTACATCTCAGAGTTCATCACCGATGATGAAGAAAGGCTCATACTCGAAAAGATAGCGTCCGCGCCGAAACCCCGGTGGAAGCAGCTGAGTCGACGTCGATTGCAGACCTGGCCGTCACACCTCATCAACAATAAACTGGTTGATGCGCCCTTACCATCATGGCTTGAAGAGCCCATTGTTACGCGATTACTGTCGCTCCATATGGGAGACGGCGCAGCCTCGCAGTCGCACATCTTCTCTGACAGCCCTCATAAACGACCGAACCATATACTTGTCAATGAGTACCCTCCGGGTATCGGTATTATGCCACATAAAGACGGTGCCGCTTATCATCCGATTGTTGCTACAGTCAGTCTGGGTGGGAGTGTTTGCCTCAACATCCATGAAACACAAGACGATGGCACGCTGAACAAGGCTCCAAAGTGGAGAGTCTTACAAGAACCCAGAAGTCTTCTAATCACGACTGCAGATCTATACACATATTATCTTCACGGTATTGACGACGTCACGGAAGACACCGAGCTCTCAGAGCAATCAGTTGCCAACTGGTCTTTATTGCGACCGAGTTCGACGTTTCCCAACGGCCGAAACCTACGTCAAACGCGCACCAGTTTAACCTACCGAGACGTGATCAGCGTCTCCAAGTTGGGCAGCAAACTCGTGTTTAACCAGAAAAAGTGACATGATTTATCTGGACCTGACAATTTCAAAATAAAATGGGTATCATATTCCATTTCCCTTGGACCTTATCGCTGCCAAACTTCTCGCTGTACCATAACTTGGTTCCTTTTGCAGTAACACCGAGGTTGGTCGAAACGAACAACACTGCGCAAGCAAGAGTTTGGTTGCAGTATTGCCCTTCGGGAGCCGCCAATACTGCCAGTGACAGGTAAAGCAAGCATTCACAGGTATAGTGCGGGCATACCAAATACCGAAACAGACCGTCATCGGGAAGCGAATATTTCTTTAAGCCAGCGAGATGTCGGTGGCAACGATACTGCATAAACCATGCAGTCATGAACACTGAGCTTGCGATGACTGATTTAAAGACTGGAAATCTGGCGCCAGCACATTCTTGAGAAGAACATTCTATCGACCCTATGTTTCTGTCAATCCAAGGTGAGGGAACAGTTATGTGGTGGTGGTGGCGTAACTTACCTGACCCTTCTACCCAGATAGACACGCTCGTGCATAAGTAGAAGGCGTTTCCCAGGAACCAATGGATAATCCACATTCTAGAAAACGATGGTCTCAGCACAGCAAGGTACTCGTATAGGCGCCTTGCGCCCTGGAGGCCCATGAAGAACCAGACAAGAATGACTTGTCCTAGAGCCATGGAAGACGATGTGGATTTGGAAAGCTGATTCTTCACAATGAGTTCCATTACGTTTCCGTGGGTGACGAATTGAACAGCCCAAAATATGGTGCAGGATAGCGAAAGCATGTAAAAGTGAATGAACCATGAGTGCGGAACCATGCCAACAGATGTGAGGCGAGAAACAGCACGGAAAAGGGTTCCTGCATTGTTGTCGCTGATTCTAGGCCCGGTAGCCTCTTGAGTTTGAGGGGCAGCCGAAGTTGTCGTGTTGCCAGAGCTTCGCGCACCGTATTGGGTCAGTAGCCGTTGCGCAGCATCTGGCACCGCCGCAACTGTAATCACAGCCGCCGCGCTCAGCACGTAGAAGAGTTGGCAGACTTGCGCTGGACTTAGACTTGTGATGAAATCACGAGCATGGGCTACTGCTGCCATGCTGTTGTTCGCCACGCAGTCGGTACATACATAGATGAAAATGAGACTCGTTTATATACGCGAGTTGCGTAAGGGAAGTTTGTCTTATGTGGCTAGTGCCAAAAAGCTTTGAACACTATTGCAAAGTACGATAGTCACCTATGCAATTAAAAGGTTTAATTAGACGCACGCAGCAGCAACATCCTCGGAGCCCGTATTCAGGGGCAACCTAGCAAATGACCACCACAACTGCTTCTAGCCTTCCATGACCTCTCACGCTTTTTTATTCAGGTGGGAGTAAGTGTAGGTTAGATGAGTCCTCAATTTCTACTCACACATTCAAATAAAACGCATGTATCTTCCTAGCTTTATTCACGCAATTGAATATCTGTGGGCGTATGCAGTTCATAGGATATGCTGAAGGTGTTCGAGTCTAAACGAACAGGAGTCTCAATCGCCGGATTCTACTAGAACTAGTCTTCTATATGACAGCAGGAGAGAGCACCTTCCACATCACGCTATTTCTCTCTCAACTACCATGTAGTTTACAAGCACTAATATCAAAATATGGGAGAAGAGGGACATGAAATTGCACGGCGAAGAAGTGGTCTGCGCGTACCAAAGTGATATCTAACAGGGGACCTTTAACCCTTGAGCGATAGCAAGACGCGCATGACCTTGAAGCAAGTGACAAGGCCATCGAGAAAGCCGCTGCCAGCTAGGAAGAAGGCGGCCACATGAGGTGAGACGTGAATCAGATGGTTCAGCCTCTTCAAGACGAGCGGCTCCTCCCCAATGGTTGAGCGGCGTCAGAACCTCGTAACCCGAGCATGGGGATATGTATGCATGCTTGTTGTCACACGAAGAGGCCAGATCTCTTTAGGCTCAACTCCCTTGACTATGATTAAGAGAGTCTTTACTCTAGGATCAATACCACGATATGTTATCATCTAATTACATACTAGACTACTTATACTCTACTCATTTGGGTAACTTTTTAGTCATTCCATCTAGTTTGCAATGCAGATGCTCAATTCTAGTTCTTACACTCGATACTAGCATGAAATTCATGTCGTCTGAATGTTCAATCCATCAAATATGAGGGTGGCCTTCGCCACAGTTTTCCCGGGGTTTGTATCGTATTCGTTAAACCCCGTCATCAACTCCAAGACTCTGCCGAACTCTTAGGTAGTACGGCGCGAACTATTGTGCCAGCTAGGCGTATACAATATCATAGGTAATAATAAACAGGTTCATAGATTTGTGATCATAGAGTGCCTTCATCGATTGACTGAATTAGACAACTTTGGAGACACTGAGCATCTGTATATTTAACAAGGGGGATTCCCGAGCGCCCGTTCATAACACCTCTTCTTCTAGATAAACTACGCACTGAATGAGTATGATTATATATATGTCAAGGTAGCTGTTAAGATTAGAGTCTGCATACTAAATCTGGGCTTATTCCATACTCGTCTTCAAAAGTGTTATAGGTTACCCTGTCGGCCTCTATGCCCGCAGTTCAAGTGGTTTTAAATGAAATGAAAGACCATGGTCAGAGGAGGTAATGCGCAGGGTAGAACAAGCCGAGGGGCAAAAAAAGGAAAACATAGGTTGGTCCTCATAACTGACTGCTTCTGCATCGCATATGCAGTGGTATAATAACACTCTACTATTCTCAGCGGTTTGTGGCTTATTTAGGTGGTCGAATTGCAATCCGAACGTGACGTATGATGCATTTCTCCATAGGCACATGAGCCCATAGCTATCAGCCTGACTGCTTTGTTCGAGACCCTAGCATTTATTGAGCTTCGCAGCTCGTGTCCACTCGCGTAATGTTAGAGGGGCTTACCCCGAAGTGAATGGATAGTCTATGCAATTACGTAGCAGGTGGGTAGAATGGGGTCAGCAGCCATGAAGGCATATTGGTCTCTTGGCCCCTAGCCCTTCCAGCGGGTAGTAAGAGGGTACGGGGTGCGAAGACGGAGGAAGCCTGAATATAAATATGAAGCCTGCTAGGTATACACTTGAGTGTCATTGAGCCATGTGACGTGCTGACGTTCGCCGTCGGGCGTTGATCTAAGCCTAGGCAATTGGATTCTTCTCTAAATCTCTACAAAAATTCGAATAATCTACGGCTTGAAAATAATATATAGATACGTAGTGTAATTGTTTTGCAGACTACGCGTTCTTGTAGGCGCTATTTCCTTCCATTTTGGTTCCTGTTTGGCCAGAAAGTAGCATGGCCATGATATTATTTCAAGCTTGTGATGTGCTGCCATGTTATAGTTGTTTGGCGTGTAACAAGCCATTCCCAAAATATTTATCTCTAGATTTGCTTTATTCGAAATATTAGAGTTATATAAGTTGGACTAGCTCCTAATATACTTGTAGAGAGCGTTTACAACATCGGCGATGACTGGCTCCTGGGGGACTCTCCAATCCTCAAATGTCTTGTCCACTTTCGCGAGACAGATCTGACGAATATGCGCTGCGAATATTTAGGGTTCCCGGAGAGATTATATGGCTGTCGATCTGAGAGTATAATTGGCCGTACTTGCTTCTATTTGAAGACTGCAACATACGGCTCAACACATACATACACTGTCAGTGCATAGGTAGGAACGAACTGCATGCGAGCTTCCATTTAATGGTTGTAACTTATGGTTCCCATATACCTAAAAGACTTAGATGTCTATGAGAAGTAGACAGAGATAAAACAATCTATACATCGGCATCATACGGAGGCGTTTGTGTATAGCCAGAGATAATCCCTAAGGATTTTACGAATGTTTGCACAACGAAATCCCTTGCGAGTAGAAGACTCTATAGACCCCTCAACAAAATAGCTAAATCCCTGAACTTACGGCTTACTTCTTTATAGCTTTAAACTCGTATGTCTAGTTATGCTTCAAGTAGCTATACGTAGTATAGATGACAGGCTCCGCAGAGCCTAGAGAAATAACGCAGTTGTATGACTTGTTCCACACCGAAGCTGCCATGATTTTAAGTTAAACAGCTATAATGCTTTCTTATTATATTATAGTGCCTGAGTTATACTTTGATACTGAATCTAAAATGTAACAGGACGCCTGGAAATAAGATCATCACCGGAGTCGTTAGGATATCTGATGGGGATGTGTGCTGTCGCGGCTATATATGCATTTATCAGCTAATGAATATCATTGTAAAAGAGATAATATGACACAATCCAGCAGCGACTGCGCGGGTAAATGCCGGCAAATTGCGGGGGTTGACATCACTGCTGAATTCTTTGAATGTTGCCCCACCATCTCTCCTTACTTCTTGTAGTCAGTCCTATGACCTGTGTATCAACAACCAACACCATACCGACGTCACTAACGCATTGCGGGATATTTCCTTGTAGGGGGATAACTATTCAAAATGTCGACTACAGTGGATAAGGTGAGCCCAAAGACAACAACAAGATAGTGATGTCGCCGTTGCTAATTCGTCAATAGATAAAGGAGATTGAGGCCGAAGTATGTGAGACTGGTACGCCTTTCATGGTGGCAATGGACTTGCTAACCCGCTGTATCACTGCAGATGGCCCGAACTCAGAAGAACAAAGCCACTTCGTTTCATCTTGGCCAACTGAAAGCAAAACTAGCAAAGCTGAAGCGAGAACTGCTGACGCCGTCGAGTAGCGGAGGAGGTGGCGGAGGGGCAGGTTTCGACGTTGCCAGGACAGGTGTTGCCAGCATAGGTTTCATCGGCTTTCCATCTGTTGGCAAAAGTACTCTCATGAGTCGGCTCACTGGCCAGCACTCTGAGGCGGCAGCGTACGAATTTACCACCTTGACATCCGTGCCTGGTCAAGTTATGTACAATGGTAGGTCTCGAGGATTCCTCAATCCCAGTTCGAACGCTTGTGTTTCACTGTAATTCGACGCCCTTGGTTTTGAGATCGCGTTCCATTGTATCCTGACATGTTTCGAACAGGTGCCCCATTACAGATGATTGATCTTCCCGGTATCATCGAGGGAGCGAAGGACGGAAGAGGTCGTGGCCGTCAAGTTATAGCCGTCGCGAAGACTTGCCATCTTATTTTTATTGTCTTGGATGTGAATAAACCTTTAACAGACAAGCGAGTCATCGAGTCAGAATTAGAAGGCTTCGGAATCCGCATTAACAAAGAGCCGCCGAACATCACCTTCAAGAAGAAAGACAAGGGTGGTCTCAATATTACGAGCACCGTACCATTAACGCATATCGATCACGATGAAATCAAGGCTGTGATGAATGAGTACCGTATCAATTCAGCCGATATTGCCATTCGTTGCGATGCGACGATTGACGACCTAATCGATGTTCTGGAGGCCAGAAGTCGCAGTTACATACCCGTCATTTATGTGCTTAACAAAATCGACGCGATAAGCATCGAGGAGTTGGACCTCTTGTACCGTATTCCCAACGCGGTACCCATCAGCTCCGAACACGGATGGAATGTTGATGAGCTGATGGAAGTCATGTATGTGCTGGACGCATTAATAACAGCGGACGTCTAGATGTCAACTAATCGTCTCTTCTTTCAGGTGGGAAAAGCTGAAGCTGGTACGCGTCTACACGAAGCCGAAGGGCAAAATGCCAGATTATTCAGCACCCGTTGTGCTCCGTTCCACGAAGTGTACTGTTGAAGATTTTGTAAGTCACGATATGAAATTACGCCGCGAGTGGCGATCGGTGTTACTAATTGAAGGGCGTAAAGTGCAACGCAATCCATAGAAGCATCGTTGAACAGTTCAAAACCGCAATCGTCTACGGAAAGTCTGTGAAGCACCAACCGCAACGTGTGGGCCTGTCTCACGAGTTAGCCGATGAGGACATAGGTAACACCATGCCCATACCCGTGAATGACTGATCATGGCCTATACGCTAACCTCGTATACTATAGTCACTATCGTGAAGAAATGAGTTTGCTCATACTTGAGCAGATCCCCTTCTCGCACATCAGCTTCGTACGTACAAGCATGTCTGATGAAGACTACACGGACTACCAGGCCAGCTTCCGTGATACAATGCTACGCCGAGCTTTTGGTTGAGTTCCGACAGCACGCCACATCCGTGTTATGCATTGACATGCTCTAGCCCACGAAATTTTTCATTTGTGCAAGGCTGGTAGCCGACTTGCATGATCAATAATCCATCATAGTTATTTGCCGGTCGGCGGGTCAGGGGCGGCCGCAGCCGACGCGGTACGCTATAGGCAGATTGGCAGCATCTAATTCTCGATTTGGTTGAAAGCAGGACATGTGCGATAAATATCACTGCCATCAAAGCCAGTCTCGATAAAACATGGCTTCTGGTGCGTCGCGCTTAGATCATGTTTCTTCCCCAGTTGCGGTCCCAACTCATGAGGGGAAAGTGATGCTACAACCGAAACCCAGCTACATAGGTATTCCAGAGGCACAGGCAGGTCCTTGCTGGTCAGCAATTTTGCGCATGCATAGGACTCTCAAGAATCAGACCATCAAAGCACGAAAGTTTGCATTACTTAATAGTAACTACAAACAATTTTCTTGTTCACCGACATTGACAATTCATGGCACGTGTAATTCTGTTTCCCATATTTACTGCAGATCGGCTACCTTTGACAATGTTCAGAAGAAGCGTATACAAGAAGAGCATCGGCAGGTTTTTGGTGCTTGTCAGCCCCCCCATGACAGTAAGCCGCAATCTTCCCATGATGAAATGATCAGTGAACCTAGACGAGGACCTGCAGCAATCGGGCCACGTCTGATGCGGCCGCCCTTCCCGACGAAGCGTGCGGGATGCAGGACCCAGCTTTTAGTCTGCTGTATAGGAGCCGTTGAGACATGCTCCACAACACCATGCTGGGACTACTACTTAGTATACGGTGTGTAAGTATCGAGGTGGGGAAAAGAGACGACGGACGTGAACTCTGCAAAGAACAACTGAGACATGAATGACATGAATACTGCCGGGCGTGGGCTTGCCTAATCCTATCGTTGCACGTAAACGATCGGAGCTTTTCCACAACCACTCAGGCGGCCAGGCCAGTCATGTTCGAGAGTGTCCCTCCAACAAAAGGCCGAGGGGGGTGGATAGCCCCCTGCTCCAGCCTTTCACAGCGCTGCTGTAGCCGCCGGCCGTGTCCACAACACAATCGTGGAGAAAGTTCCACACGATTTTGGGTGGAGGGATAGGGCGCCTCTCTTTTCAATGCCATCCAACAGCTGATGATTCCTGGCTCAACGATCTCGGTAGTCTTAACTAAAATGATCTATCGCGCCCTGTCCACTGCTCGGCTAGTCGGGCACTAGACTGGAACAGGTCTGTCGCTGAAAGAAGAAGCTGATTGTGCAATAGCGTGATTCTGGCAACACAATGCGAAGCTGGGAACATCTCCCAATGAACCACCGCCTACACCGCAGTAGCGATGTTGACGGTACTGTAGTATTGAGATAGTGGTAGCCACGGGAGGAGCATCTACCAATTGGTGAACAATGGACCTGGGGAAAGATCCCTGTCGTTCTATACTGACTCAGGATACCTATTAGAGAACCGGCGCCGATGAGATGCCCGGCCGTGTGCCACCACTTCGAGGTGCCTTGGATTGCATTTGAACTTGAACTTGGCTGCCTTTGCTTAGAGCGTCCACTGCAAGACAAATACTAATCCTTTCGAATAACGAGCGCTCTGATAGGAAACGACCCGACTGAACTAAACAGGGTCTGGTCGAGTCTAGACAGAAATGCGATTTCGGTCGAGCCCCAAGTTGGTCTATAGGCCCTGGATATGCGCCGGGGTGCTGGCCAGGGCAGACCAGGGGTTGTCCCAAGCCAAGCTAAGGGAAGGGCGCCATGGTAAGTCGAAGGCTTCTTATTATGGCGCATTATCAGGTCAACCACGTTACGTCGAGGTTGGACCACAAGGCAGGTCTGCAACTCTGTGCTAGTAATCCCCGTAACACGGCGCGAGGGGCTAAATATTAGGGTTGCAATCGCGGGCATTTTGCGACCGTGTAGCCTCACAACAGGAATATACTATTCAGGGAAGAGTTGCCGACATTTCGCTGGATTAGGAAGAGGACGTTCGCAGATTCGGACTCCTGCGCAGCCGCGTTGCGTTGCGTAACACATATCTTTTGGTTGTAGTCGCACTCTTCCTACACATTGCGTCTGCTACTACAGCGTAGAGTATGTATACTTTACTCCTTACGACCATACTATTGTTATAGAACGCACATGTAATACGCTCCTATCATTGTACTTCCACTACTACACTAAGAGCGCTACGTATGTCATATAGTAGTAATGCACTAAACTCGTTTAGGGCTCAGTTCCCAGTTCCTCGAGCCTCTCTCGTGAGTTATTAGGCACTCATAGCCAAGGGTCAGATACAAGCCCACCAACTGGAAGAGAGCCCGGCGCACAGAATTGGTTTGGCTCGCTTGGGCCTCCTGACCGTTTCTGCCCAATCGCTGTAAGGCAGTCGCCGAGACAGTCGCCTCTGTTCCAGACGGACATGCGAGTTGCAGCTGTCGGTTACCCACGACCTGATATGTGCCTCTTCCTCGCCTGGGAAGCTTGGAGAACCAACAGCACGAGCATCGCGCGCGATATTCACCACCAAGTCTGACCCATTGTTGGTCTGTCTGACTCGACTCTTGCTGAAGAATGACGATATGCAGCTGTAGTTCGGTGAGAGGGGAGTGGAAACAAGGCCCGTCCCAGTGCCGTCCGTCCCTTGCTTTATCCAGATCTACACTACCTAACTAACCTTAGTGGCCGCCCGCCCCAGACGGAAAATGAAAAGGTATACTAGTAATGTACCGCCCCAATTGTTAGTTTTGGGCTTGACCGTCTCGTTTTTATCACCGTCATTTCTCGTGCTACATATCTAACCCTACCTATACCTACGATGTATACTACACCAGAGGAAGCATGATATGGGCGATGAACCTACCCCTGGCAACGTCAGCGCTTCGGCGAGGTACAGCTGTGCTGCGTACTACTTGGTAGTAAAGGCAGCAGACACAATTGCTTCTTTGATGCCGGTATTGATCACATCAAGTACGAATGCCTAATCCTCGCCATCCTATGTATCTTCATGAGAATACCAAAAGCGGTATTCTGAGGCTTTAGGGTCTGGCTAGTAGTAGTCTTTACGTCAATGCTCGAGCAGGGCAAGGCGTCTACAGCGGTAAACTTGAGGCTTTATCCTGGCTGGCATGACGTTCTGCCGCTATCAGTGCCGCATGATGATTGATGTCCACTCCTCCTCTTTTTCTTTTTGAGGCTTGCGTATATTGAGAGGCTCTCAACCATTCCTGCATGTGGAGTCATGGAGCGAGGAAAAGCGTCGGGAGTGTTCAAAAGACTCGGCTTGACACCCCCTGTCGTGCAATCGCCTCGGCGAGCTGGGCCCCTGGAACCTGCTCATCTCAATTTGAAGTGGTCAACGTCGTCTTACAGACGGAGATAATGGCTATTGTCGTGGTAGAAGGTGGAGATGGCTTGCGGAGGACGACTGGACTGGAATGCTTCCCCACCCCTCTCCCCTCCTCCAGTCTTCTCAGGAGCTCGGCTTGTCAGGATGCCCTCCGATCATGACCGACTTAGGAGAGCTAGACCAGCAACCTTGCAATTTCATTTTTGCACTGAATTGCCCCAGGGCATGACCGTAATTGTCAAGCGCTATGGCATCTAAGGGTGGAGTGTTATGTATTACCTGCCTGCGTAGCAAAGCTTGTCGAGTGCCTCCATGAGATGTGGGAAGGTATTTCCTAAACTACTTACATAGTAACTACTCTATGTGGATATTGAGGGGCAGTTAGCAATGGCACTGAGGGTACTCGAGTTTCTGCTCCGTATCTAACACCGAATAAAAAGCCTAGAATGGCCATACCGTGGCATAGGTGGCAGGGAGTGGTTCGAGTTTGGCCCTATGAGACCGGGCTGCTGTAGTGTACACGACATGGGGGAAAGGTGGACCATTGTGTAATCTGTACCCTGCTCAAGCCCCTGCTAGTCAGCCGTCAATGAGCCCTTCTCATGAGTGGAACGAAAAGGAAAGCCGAGCTCCTCACCAGCGGTCGCGAAATACCTCATCCAGCGTTCTCATTCGAAGATGCTAGCTCGGACTATGATAACGAAAAGGCTGCTGACTCTATCACGCGGGCCCTTCTGAGCCTAAAGCTACTGCTGAACAACCTGGACGTTAAATCTCGGCCGGATAGACGGAGACGTTTGCGCCATGCCCGCCTGCTTCTTCGGTGCTTGGATGTTGCTGTGCATGTAGGACGATACGTCTTGTAAACAAGCTGAAGGAGAAGCACAAGAGAACCATGCTACTCTTTGCTGTCGCTCCCCAGGGGGTTTCCAGGCTCGAAGAAGCAACTGCGCTTGGGCACGGCTTGTCGTCGTATCTGCATCCCCAGACCTCACCGCTACCAGTTTGTGTCGTCAATCATTCACCAATTGCTTTTTTATTTCTGTAGTGAATAATGCTGGTACATTGCTTTCATGCCCACATTGAACAACAGCGAACAGTGTCCGCTTCTAGTGTACTAGGGATACTAGTAGTGTGGTGAATATGGACTCAGCTCCGGACGGCATTGTGTTCACCAGATCGGGAAGGGCTTACATTTTTCACTAGCTTCTTTAATCTGTCGTGTTATTCCGCTATGAGGCACACTTGCGAAAGTCGCCTAGCAACAACAACTAGCTATACGGCAAGTGTTCGGAGTATGGATACCTAGACGGACGGACAGACATACGAACAAGCAGCCTTAGGAGATTAGCCTTGATAATTTTTTATTGCTGCGAGTGCCACGTCCTTCAAGCCTATCATCTCGGCGGGGGTAGCAACGTTGAAAAGAGCAATACCTGAAACTAAAAGGTGTTAATTCTATGGTGTAAAGCACCGTATGCTTCTCTCTTTGACTATACTTTTTTCGTATTCTGTCGGAATTATCGCTTCTCGGCCGTCTTCTGTCTTCTGTTTGTTCACCTACCGCAGTATAACTCGGCTGGCCAAATCAACCCTGCCTATAGGACTATGTGTGTACTGTACTTTCAGGATCACGCTCCCCTGTCCGACTCTTCTCTAACAAGCAAAAACCCACGGTAACATTGTGGACTGGCATCCTCCACACACACACACTGAGCCAACGAGGAGACCCAGTCCACCATTTTTGGACTACCTACTGGGCATACCTACCTGTATCCTTTATAGGAACCCCCCCTTGCTCTATCAAGTCTGTCATACCGCATGCTGGCTCGGTCTTATCCATCGACAGCTACGACCACACACCCCCTGGGGATTTCAAGAGCCCCGGACTCGGCACGCACTTACACACCCCTGCTGCTGCATACAAACATACATATGTAGCTCATGTATGGGCTCCTCCACATGTCTATACCCACCGTCCTTCGCCGTGTTTCTGGATAGTCGTATGTCGACGACTTGGCTGTGAATAACTCCATCACGGCGCCGTCCCTCATTTCGACGCTCGGTTTGGTTCTGTGCTAGAAGCTGGCAAAGTCAGCCTTGTTTTGTACCTCGTTCTTGCTACGTCAGTCCACTATCGATCTGCCACCACCGCGAGTATCTATAGAAAGGGACCTGTAATTCCCGTTCATTAATGTACCGGCACAAAGAGAGTAGGTGGAAAAGTCGCCGAAGAGATTGCGTCAACCAAACATTTATATTTTGAACGACGAATTTGAGGAATTGGGCCGACTTTGAGACCAAAGGGGTAATCTGAATGTTTGCTGGTTGGTGCTGCTACGACTCGGCTGCCTCCTCCCGTCCCCGGGTGTACGCAAGATCACGCTCATTACCTAGTCTTACCGCTTATTTCCATTCGCTATTCCGAGAGAGGCCTTCTGAGCACCAAACGGTCATCATCACTGCAGCTTCCAAGCGTACAGGATCACCTTGACTTACACGGCAAACGCCTGCACACCTCCCACGAGCCAATTGCTTCACTGGGTATGTATGCTGTCTCCCGCTTGCAGAGCCCAATTCGTCAGATATATGCTGGCAGCCCGTCCTTTTGTCTAGACGCAGCTTCCCGCTCTCATAGGCTTCCGATGAGCGCCGCGCGACTCTGGATTACGTTGGCAGCAGATATCGAGTATCATCGTTGCTACTAGACGTTGCTTACACCTCATCTATATCCTAGGACCTTCGCTCGAACACAGGAGAGTGATTGCATACAACATGCATAACAGCATGATCACCTCCACTAGCGCTGATCAGGATGACCAGCTCGTCCATGATACTTCATACTCGAATAGTCCATGGGTCGGAATGCATTCCTATAATCACATGCCAATGGCGAACTATCAAGAGGAATATTACAGCATGCAGCATATGACACATGGACTGCCATCAGAGCAACTCGGGGGGCACCTAGCACCATCGCCTTTTACACAGAACATTCAACCGAACAGCTATTCGAGTCAGCTTCCACCTCCACCTCCGCCCCTGATACCTACACCAGGACAGGTCCCATGGCCCAGCCTACAGACGAATCCATCCCAGAATTACCAATCACCTGTCCCGATACCTAGTGTCTCAGCTCCCCAAAGGCAGCAACCGAAACTCCCAACAATCAACACCTCACAGCCGAGAAGAACGTTAACTGATCAGGATCGGCGCGAAATGTGCAAGTTTGCCGATGAAAACCCCGGTGTCAAACAACATGACATCGGACTAAGGTTTGGTGTCGAACGAAGGTGAGAGGGATCATGCGCCCATGATGAGCATCATATTAATGAACCTGGTAGCACTGTGTCGAAGGTCTTGCGTAGAAAAGACCAATACTTAAATCAGGAGGATCGTAGCGCTTCTCCTGTTAAGAAGAACAAAGGGAAGTCGTCACCGGATATAGAACGAGCTCTCGCGAATTGGGTAAGAGGTCAACAGAAAAAGGGCGTTATAGTCAACGACTACGAGATGGAAGAGAAGGCGAAAGTCTTTTGCACCGGTTCGGACATTCCCCTGAAGACGATCACCGCTTCTTGGATTGAGAAGTTCAAACAGAAGCATGGAATGGGCCCTGGGAGGCTGATACGGAGAGCATCCGAGACCGCCATCCCGGATAGTACGCGTTTAGACAGGCTGGATACCGAGTCACCAACGGTGTCTGCTTCGGAGACTCCGAGTGGGATCTCGCCCGCTTCCCCGGCGCCTCGGGCATCACCTCTTGTGTCTTCTGCGACAAGTGGTAAAGCCGAGGAGAAAGATAATGCTTCTGGTTTCAACGTGAGCTTTGCAAGCAGTGGGTACAAACACCCGCATTCTCAGAGCACAACTTCCCTCAACAGCGCCATCACGGACCCGCCGAGCTCAACTTTTTCGGGGAGCGCATTCAGTCCGGCCTCAACCTCACAGTTCACCTTCTCCCCGGATCCTAATTCTGGCATGTTTGGCGACGCCAGCTTTCACCGCCCGCGGAGTCAGACAGTACCGAGCATTCCGCCCCTGGAGTACATCAACCCGGCGCAAACTACCGAACCACTGACGCCCAAGTATAGTGCTTCTGGTACCGGACCGTCGTCAGCCATCGAGTCACCTGTTCATGAGATCCCGACCCCAGCGTTTGGTTTGGACTCGGCCATCTCACCGCGAACCTTGCACCACGCAAGCAGTAGTGGCAGTCTGGCAGGCAGGTCTACCAACTCGGGAACCGTCCCGGCCACAGTCAGTTCTACACCGACCTCACCCACCCAAGACGACGCTAGACGCGCAGCCGATACTCTGTTGAGCTTCATGCAGCACCAGCTCACAGGTTGGTATGAGCCGAACGAGTACCTTGTGGTCTTGCGCTTGGGGGAGAAATTAGGAGTTGGCGGACCTAAGGCTAGCTCCTCCACTCAAGGGCTCGGGGTTCTGTCTAGGATACCCGAGGGCGACTCTGAGATGGCGAATACCTCTTCGCCCCTGATCAAAAACGAAGCGGCCTAATAGAGTCGGTGAGACGCTGTTTCGCTACTTCATGCTTCAGTACTTATACCCCCGGCTGGTCTTGCTCGAATACGAGGCTTGACCGAGAACGACCATGATTGACGGTTATTAGATACATGGCATCACGTATAATGACCGCTTGTAATGACCAGGCGACCCGCTGCCTACAACCGTTTCTTGATCCATAATTCACGACATATCCACCGGTTTTGGACATGTCTCATAGGGCATTCAGATAGACAATCGTCCCACGACAAACTCGAAATAATTATACCCCGAATTCCTCCCCTTTCCTGACATCAAGCCTTTGCACGCAAGCGCTTCAGCGCCTAGTCCGCAGGCAGATCAAACATATATACACAACCAAACAGTCTCACGACGCCAGAGATACCCACACAACAGCGCGGGAGGGAGACACAAGGACCGGAAGACTGTCGAGGTTATACCTAATGATGATCAACATGCGATCCATCCATCTATCTACCTATACTGTAACCGAATCTACCTATATACCCCATACCCGCTTTCCCACGAAAGCAAAAAACAGGACAGGATATATCCGCCACCGCCACCAGCCCGCACAGACTGAAGTCAGAAAATAAGAACACATCTTCGAGCAATCGGCCTCCAGTAACTGAAAAGAACTAATCGCTCGCGCGGAAAGAAAAAAAAAATTATTTACCGAAAGACAAATCGAGGCACCGCATATGCCAACACCAAAACCCACGCACGTCAAGTCGCGCGTTACATCTTACCAAACCACACAATTTCGGCAGGTCCCAACGAAACACAAAGACGACACAGAGACAATGAGAACGACAGGAATGCAGTAGGGCTGGTGGAGGAAAAAAACGACATCACCGACAGACAGGGGGCTCGCAAGGGCAAAATCAATGGCCGGATAATTCTTTTTAGGGCTTCTTTTCTGATTTGGTCTTGTTATTTGTTGTTGTGCCTTTAACTTTTTTCTTTTATTTTCCCAGGGCCAGGATGGTTGCGCGAAAACGAGCCGATAGGGAGGCATGGTCGACAGCACTTTGAGTTGCATTCTTAATTGTGGTTTTTCCCCCTCTTCTCTTTCCGCCGCATTCTATTTAAGTTACAGCATCCGGCGTTCGTAGGTACATGAGCCGGTCAGTTGAGTCGTTTCTGATCTTTGATTGGATCCAGTGAGGGAATTATAAAGACACTGGGCTCTACTCAGTAATGTCCATCTACCGTTAATTCGTCAAGTCTGAGCTCGTTTGTGAAATAGCGTCTCTTCTTCTGCCTCAAGTCCCAATGTCTCTCTTTCCTTAATGGCTAATCTTCGCGACTCTGGGGGGTCATTAGGGGGTCACAAGTACACATTTAGTCCGCAAGGACCTAGAATAAAGATGAATATTAACGAGATTTACTTTTCTACTCACAACAGCATTACTTGATGGGAGTAGAGGCACTCTAAAGTAACACAAGCAAGACTGCTGAGTATGAGCCACCAATACTATAGCGGCGATCAGCTCAAAGTAAAACTGGGTATCAAATTATGAAAGGTGAGTTGTGTCTAATGCAGCCGCTCCTCCCAGAGCTCACCGACACCTTTTTCGGCGAGCTCGGGGATAAGGCGAACAAGAACTAATTCGAGAACGCCATAGACTAGGTGTTTGTTACAATAGGCATCTGAGAAGATGTCCACGATACCGGTCTCGATTTCGGATAACATTCTCGCCTCGTCTTTGTTCCTACAATCTGAAAACATCCCATCTGATTCGTTGAACCCGTGGGAGTGCCCCTTTGACTGTGGAGACAACGTTGCATCATTACATATCATGGGATTATTGTGACCAGGAGGCACGTGTGGAGGTCCCGCATCGATGGCACTGATATCAGGAGCGGAGCTATGGTTGAAAATGTTACTGTTTCTCTTCAGCCGACCAGCCCATTGATTCACGTTTTCACTAATAGTAGTGTCAGCTTTCACACCGGACCAAGCCCAATCGTTTGTGCCGTAATATAGCCCGCCCACCGCCTTCGGAAGAAGCCCCCAAAGAGCACTAGCGCATCTGCGACGCAAGGCAGCTAATTGCTCACCGGATGAGGGGGGCTTCAGGCTTGACACGCCTGGAGCGTTATTGGGAAATAATGCGGCGCGGATCGCTCGAAGAAGTGGGGGTAGGCGAGCGGGATCCAGAACATAAAGGTGAATGTAATGCGACAATAGTCTATCCACAATTAGCAGAGAACCATATGCTAGAGCCGGCTATTAGAAATAAAGTTTGAAGGTAAGATAATTTGGACGTCGTGGGGGCAGTGATAGGAGGAACCTGGACTTCAAGTAGTATACGCGTGCCTAGTGGTGGAATAGCACAGAAGAAAGCATGTAGCGTTGCACGACATCTGCTGCTATGCAATATCAAGGACCAGCCGATTGGTTGCAATTGGAACTGCGGAATTGCGTTACAATCATGGCTTCATGAAGAACGAGGGATGAATGATTGGTAAATTGCGATTGATCCATGATCAATGGAATGACGAGATAGTATCCGGCAAGGAGGAATTACTAAGAATCATGGCGAGGATACCACTAGGAAGCCATATCATGAGTCGATGGACTTGGTGTGGGTTAAAATGTTGCTATCGTTGGATGAGAGATGACCCAGTGAAGTGGACATCGGGACTGATATGCGTCTGTTGGGTTATTGTAATCCATACTCTGTTTCAAGTTTTCAACCCTCTGAGTAATGTGCACAAAATAGAGAGGAATGTGAAAGGGCCAGGACGTTGTCATTCCGTCAGGCAGCGGAACTTCGGGCAAGAACACGTGCATTGCAGGTACGGGGCCACCGCTTGGAGGCTGGCATGGGGAAGAAAAGGCCGTGGAGCATCACACCACCTGATGTAGATTGCATGGACTGACCAATCCGCGGGCGACGGGCAGATCCTTGCACACGTGGGTGTCCGAGTTGGGCGCCTAAACAGAGCTTGCTTATGGTTGATGAATGTCAGCCCCGCGCCCTCGGTCAGACGAAGGATGACCAGGGCTGCGCAGCGATTGGCCAATAAACTTGGCGTTGAAGTGATCCGGTCTGAGCAGAGACCGTGACAAGGAGAGAGTGTAGAGCATGTGTCAACAGCTTCTTTTTCAGTTCCACATGAACTTGAGCGGATAGTACCGGTAGCTGTCCAGTTGGGCACCAGCTCTTGGCTCGTATTTCTTGCAATGCAACCTATGTGGATTATCGAGATAGACTCGCCACGTCGGGTGACTTTTGCTGTATGCGGTGTGATGGATACGCTGCTGAGAAAGGAAGGAAGAAAGAAAGAAAGAAAGAAAGAAGAAGACCAATTTTTTTTTAAGTAAATTCATGTGCCTACCTGTCGAGCGTTCCGTTAAAGGCGGCGATTCTACCGGGACCTTTCATAGCTATCCACTGTATCATGGAAAGAGTACCTTGAAGCCACGGCATACGTGCCTCTACTTCGAGGAGATCTCCGATACACCGCCATATATGGAAATCAACGACTGCGGTTTTCTCGGGCTGCGTCCGTACTTCGATGCCGGCCTCACGCGACATGGGCTGAAGCTTGCTAGATTTAGACTCGCGATTCGTCTCTCGTGTAGCAGGTACTGAACTTGAATTTGATCTCGGAGGCAATGACCACGAGAGAGCTCCCATGCTGAAAGCCAAGCGTATCATTCCAGCCACAAGGAAGACTCCATTGACAACGGACCAAAACGTTTGGTGAAGGGACCACGATCGCGCAGTTCTAACTCCTGAAACACCTCCATTTCCCGAGTCCTCGACAGCTGCTGCTTCGCTCGACAGGCTGTCCGGGTCATTGAGATTACTCTTCTTGCGGATGAGTCTTGTAGTCATTATCAGAAGTTCCCATATGAGCCACGGTTCTGAAAGTTTACCGGCAACCAAGTTGCCGATAACAAGCTCTGAGAAGATCTGCCCGACGAGTGACGTCAAGCACTCATTTTCAAGGTCCTCGGTGGGGAGCAACACTGCGAGAACACCGTGGACTAACAGTTGGCGATATGCGCTTTCATTGTCTGCCTGGGCTTGGACGCTAGCCTGATCGCCCAACCGTGGGACCGGCGACAAGGCGGGCAGAGGATGAAGCGAGTGGTATATCTGGTGTAAGTCTGTCTGGAGGGGGTGCCTGGTAGCTGGGTTTGTAGCGATGCGATATGCTTTTAGATGTTAGCTACGTCAAGACCGGATAGCAAGGGAGCCCAGGGTCGAGACCCTGGCCATAAACAGACCTTGGACGTGGGCTGCGAGGAGCTCCGGAAGCTCATCGAATAGCAAGCTCTCCAAGTCAACCTTTCGTAGCCGCTGTTCCAACGCGCGAGTGCAGTGTGCGATGACCTGGACAATTTCGGCCACGAAGGTCTCGTCTGGAGTGATTTTGTTGTACCAATTCTGCACAAACTCTCTGATGATGATGGATATGAGAGCGTATAACTGCAGATCGACATCATTCCTGCTTGTGAGAGGAGGTAACAGGTCGTGGATTGGCGCGGGGGAACCCCTCTCTCTATCGGCGGTTAGGTGACGGCCGCAGAGGGATCGACGTATCAAGGCCGCGGTGGCCTTGTCGGATAGAAAGTCAGAGGACGCAGGCCGCGCAGGACGAGGATGGGCTTGGGAGGAGGGAGTGGCATCGTCGTTTGGACTAGCGAGGGGCACGGAGGCGGAAGCAGAGGCAGAGGGCTCGCCGTCGTCGGCTGTGATTGTCGCGACATGGTCGGGAGCCGTGCTTGTTGTCGCAGGCGCTTTCGAGCTCGCTGGAAGATGGCCACCGGCACCTGACAAAGGAAGAGACGAAGCTGTTACAGCCATCACACCCTCCGATTGTTAGCTGGAGTGTGGTGAAAGTTATGAGACAATCATGATTGGAAGGATACTATGCCGGCGGGGAACGGCCAGCAGCAGCAGTAACAGCAGCAGCAAATTCAGGTCTAAATCTAATGGGAATCTTTGCACGAGGCGAAGATATAAGCGTGTTGGGCGGGCTATGCGCGCGGGAGATTGACGATGGAAGAAGTCCGTGTTGTGGTTAGAGGTGTCTAGACAACGATGCGTCGCACGTCACTCGATTATTAGTGCCCGCCATGCAGCAGGACCTTGCCCCTCCCTCCTACCTTATTGGGCATCCGGGCACCTATGAGCACTACATACATATGTATGTACATGTGTAGACGGCTAGCAGAGTACACTTTTGGAACAACGGGATGTTCCGACTACTCAAGAACCAAGTGCGAAACATGTTATAGGTATATCTATTGCCCACCTAAATACCTACCTGCCCACCTACCTAGGTATGTTCCATGATCAACATGGCTTGAATTGTATTCAAGGCTACATTGATGAGCATCGGTAGTTTTAGACAGGGCCGGCGCTACTTCTTGATATACACCAAACTAAATTATGGTACGCGTCGAAGCGAGATAGCTGGGCGTACACATTACGCACTGCCTGTGATACAAGGCAACTTGTCTAGCTCTATGTGATCGGCGCTGTACTGTCAATTATACATGAGACATAACATCGGTTAGTCTAAAGAGGCCATCGTTGACCGTGACCTGTCGTTCTTCATTCACCATCTTTGCGAGTTGCTTCGTACCTGGATTGCGCATCAGTAACCGCCTTGCTCTACAGAAAGTTGCAAGAGCGAGAACGTACCGTTTGCCTCGGAAAGCCCAGACTCCCCAGTTTCCACAAGTGATATCTTGGGGGTCCAAATCATTGAGATCCCACCGTAAGCTTCGGAAGATGTTCTCACCTGGCTCCATGAGCATGTCAAATTCACCGCGGCAGGTCTTGTTCACCCATGCGATGTCTCGGTCCATGTCGAGTTGTGTATAGCCCGTTACTAAAACCGGAGCCTTGGTCTCAAGAAGGAGAGGTACGGTTTCTGCCCATTCATGTGAGCTAGTCGGATGTCCTAGGCCTGGATGGAACATGACAAAACAGTCAAAGTAGGGATCATAGGGATAGAAGTGGCCCGTCTTGTGAAGCGTATGATAATAGTCCACGATGGTGCTGATCTTCATAGTAGGCCAAACACGGTCCTCAACGATAGCGCCGAAGGGATTGGATGCAGTTCGAGGCGGCAAGGGGAACTCATCATCTCGATTGGCCATGCTCTCTGGACCTATGAAAATCAAATGGAACTTGCCGCGCGGGAAGAGGTGGGCAAGCTGCACCCAAACATTCCGTGGAAGCGAAGACTCTGCGCGGGCTCCCAGAATGAATATGCGAACCGGAGGCGCTTCTGGCCGGAGACCTTCAATACCGACGCCACCGCCGGTCCGAGGAGGATGTAAAGTGTAACGTAGAGCACTGAGACTCTTGAGACCTTCGGGTGTCAACCGACCACCTTTTCTGATGCTGTAAGGACTGAGTTCGTGAAGAACACTACCGATCGTAATCGGATAGGTCAACAGCCTCGTAACTTGTCGCATACTCCGGTCATGATTTATAGCTTCAAACTCTCTTGTATATAGGAACGTGTCCCAGTTGGTCATGTTCACCATGGCTTCCTCCATTTGCGGACCGGCATACTCAAATTCGGGAAAGAATCTACCGGAGCGGAGATCATGCTCATCCTCGTTGATTTGTCTCAAAGTATCGCAAATCTGCAGGTGAGCTTCGTAGTCCAGAGCCCAATGTTCCTCGCTGCAGTATACGGGAATGCCGCAGTCGGGACACTCGAAATCGACGTGCTTGGGGGCTACAGTCCCCGAGCTCGCGGAAGTCCGAGATCTGTCAGGGTCTATAGGCGATCGCGTAATACGGTGGTCTGGATGGGGGCAGTATGCGTGTTGTCTTATGAAAGCAGCACGCTGTCGAATCTCGGGGATGGGCGAGTTGGTGAAGGAATGAAAAAGGTTGTTGGGTTGGAGCACCCGTGATGTGGACGCCTCCTCGCGACTCGGCGCATTGGTTGTGGAGGTAGCTGACTCTTCCTGGGCCGTCTTGGACTTCAGACCAAAGAGCGATAGAGGCCGTTTCGAGTCGCATGAGCTGGGCGCTCTCCGGAGATTAAGCCTCGCTCTGGTAGCCGCACTAGATCGGGCTGAAGGTAACTGGGCAGACCTGGATGCAAGCTTGGAGAACGACCGGGTTGCGCGCGAATATGAAGAATATGATGTATTGGACAGCGCGGACCCCACACACCCGCGGCAGGTGTTGGATATGGCGTGCCTCGACAATGACTCCATCGCAGCCGTGAACTTTGGACAGCAGGTTGAATTAGGAGCCGTCAATGACCCCAGATAGTCTAAAAAACTGACCTCTTGAGGTCGTGCTCTATGCTAGGTACCTAAGTAGGTAGCTGATTTGAACTGTTACCTGATAGCAGGCCCCGGTTAGGTAGGATCTAGGTAGCTACGGGGCGTGGTGGGTACCTACATCCTACCTAAGGTAGGTACCTAGGTAGCTGTTTCGGTAAGGGTGCTAGTGTGGCTGTGATCCGTAGGGAGCGCATGTCATTGGCCGACTGTCTGTTCTAGTGGAGACCTTCCCAAGCTCCAGCCACTTCCCCAGTGGTTACAGTGCATGGGAGGAGCGACAGCTTCCAATGCGAACGAAAAATTGGAAGCTAGCTCTAGATTTTCGTTCTTACCTACCTTTTAACATTCATCCACACTACGGGCCTGAACCCACCATCAAGAAGCTCACACCTATTGCAAGGCGGCCTTTTCTATCCAGAGGACAGCCGCGCAGGCTTTCTGCGCAACATCTGAGAATATGGCTACCACGTCGAACATGTTCCTGTACTCGCTCACCATCCAGCCTCCCACGTCCATCACGCAGGCTGTCCTGGGCCAATTCTCCGGCACCCGAGAGCAACAGATCATCGCCGCTTGTGGCTCGCGGCTCACTCTGATGCGGCCTGATCCATCCCAGGGCAAGGTGACAACGCTGCTGTCGCACGAGGTGTTTGGCATTATCAGGTCCGTTGCGACCTTTCGCTTGGCTGGGAGTAGTAAAGGTAAGCTCGCAACATGACCCTTCTCTTAAGCTGCACATAATGATTCAAAGCTGCGTTTTTAGAACCTTCGTCGGTGGGATCTTCAGACACGGTGCGCATGCCCGCGCTGCCTGAGCAGAACATTGGATTCATGGCTAACCTTGCGCTGGATAGACTACATCATATTGGCTACCGACTCCGGCCGAATAGCCATAGTTGAATACATCCCGCAGCAAAACCGGTTCAAGCAGCAGAAACTGGAGACATTTGGTAAATCCGGTGTGCGCCGAGTTATACCCGGCCAATATCTTGCCTGCGACCCGAAGGGGCGCGCATGTCTGATCGCCGCCATGGAGAAGACCAAACTGGTCTACGTACTCAACAGAAATGCGCAGGCAGAACTTACCATCTCCTCGCCACTGGAGGCTCATAAGCCTGGGACCGTTGTCCTCGCGATGACGGCTCTAGATGTTGGCTATGCAAATCCCGTATTCGCTGCTCTAGAAATTGACACATCTGAAGTAGACCAAGACCCATCCGGTCAAGCTCTCGATGAGGTTGAGACACAACTTGTGTACTATGAGCTCGATCTCGGCCTGAATCATGTTGTCAGGCGATGGCATGAAGCTGTTGACCCGACCGCTTCCATACTCTTTCAGGTACCAGGTGGTAACGATGGTCCGAGCGGTGTACTCGTATGTGGCGAGGAGAATATTACATATCGGCATTCGAATCAGGACGCCTTTCGTGTTCCGATTCCAAGACGGAAAGGTGCCACCGAAGATCCTCAACGCAAGCGTACCATTGTGTCTGGGGTCATGCATAAGCTGAAGGGCAACGTGGGTGCCTTCTTTTTTCTGCTGCAGACAGAGGATGGTGACCTATTCAAGGTTAACATCGAAATGGCTGAGGACGAAGATGGCAAGGCGACGGGAGAAGTTCGAAGGCTGAAAATTAAATATTTCGATACTGTACCGGTGTCGACAAGGTTAGTACTGATCAATTCTCGGTCTTTTCCAGTGTCTTAGGAAAAACGGTTGTCTAATAGACAATGGTCTTCTCTATTGCTCTGAAGGGCTACCCCGCCCATTTCCCTTATTCAATAGAATAGTAGTTACTGACACTTGATATCTCAATAGTCTCTGTATCCTGAAGAGCGGCTTTTTATTTGTCGCCAGCGAGTTCGGCAATCATCATTTTTACCAATTTGAAAAACTAGGGGACGACGATGACGAGTTAGAATTTTCAAGTGATGACTATCCAACGGACCCGCAGGCTCCTTATACCCCTGCATATTTTTATCCAAGACCAGCAGAAAATCTGAGTTTGGTAGAGAGTATCGATTCAATGAACCCACTCGTGGACTGTAAGGTTTCCAACCTCACTGAGGACGACGCACCTCAAATATACGCAGTTTGTGGCAATGGCGCGAGGAGCACATTTAGGACTTTAAAGCATGGCCTCGAGGTAAACGAGATAGTGGCTTCAGATTTGCCAGGTATCCCATCAGCCGTTTGGACGACAAAACTTCGGCGCGATGATCAGTATGACGCGTATATAATCCTTTCCTTCAGCAACGGAACACTAGTTTTGAGCATTGGCGAAACGGTGGAAGAAGTATCAGACACGGGTTTTCTTACCTCTGTGCCCACTCTTGCTGTACAGCAGCTCGGCGAAGATGGCCTTCTTCAAGTACATCCCAAAGGCATTCGGCATATCATCAATGGTCAGATCAACGAGTGGCCCGCCCCGCAACATCGATCGATCGTCGCCGCGTCTACCAATGCCCGACAAGTTGCGGTTGCCCTAAGTTCTGGCGAGATTGTGTACTTTGAGATGGACGCCGACGGCTCACTCGCTGAGTATGATGAGAAGAAGGAAATGTTCGGAACCGTTACCTGCCTGAGCTTAGGTGATGTGCCAGAGGGACGTCTGCGAAGCTCCTTTCTCGCTGTTGGATGCGACGATTGCACAGTTCGTGTGCTCAGCTTGGACCCTGAATCTACGCTAGAAAATAAGTCTATACAAGCATTGACTGCTGCACCATCATCGCTATCTATAATGTCTATGGAAGACTCTTCATCAGGTGGCCGTACCTTATATCTTCATATCGGACTCCACTCTGGCGTTTATCTAAGGACCGTCCTAGACGAGGTTACTGGCGAGCTAACGGACACTCGCCAAAAATACCTTGGGCCAAAGTCAGTGCGGCTTTTTCAAGTATCTGTTCAAGGCCGGACTTGCGTCCTGGCACTGAGTTCGAGAACATGGCTTGGTTATTCCGATCCTATCACGAAAGGGTTTATGATGACTCCACTAGATTACACTGATCTAGAATGGGGATGGAATTTCAGCAGCGAACAATGTGAAGAAGGAATGGTTGGTATCCAAGCGCAGAATCTTAAGTAAGTCAAGCTTTTCTTTTTAACTCCTGCTGTGGAATGATGATACCTAGGGTTCTTAAGCCACCGGCGATGAGGATTTACACATTTTGTACCAATTGTTCCTACTGACCACTTTCATCACACACAACTTTGATTGGATTTACCGTCATGAAACAATCTAACTTGAACCGTTTCAAATAGAATCTTCTCTATCGACAAACTGACGGACACGGTATTACAGCAAACAATACCACTCACCTACACCCCTAAACGTCTCGTCAAACATCCAGATCAACCATATTTTTACACTATCGAGTCTGATAACAACACACTGCCGCCGGAGCTCCGTGAAAAGTTGCTAGCTGATCCAGCCGGCAAGGCAGATTCGGCTGTCTTACCGCCAGAAGAGTTCGGTTACCCAAAAGGTCGCGGTCGTTGGGCATCTTGTATTAATGTTGTGGATCCTCTTACTGAGAAACGCGTACTACAAACCATGAACCTTACGGATAATGAAGCCGCAGTTAGCATAGCGACCGTTTCCTTTGCTAGCCAAGATAATGAGGTGTTTCTAGTCGTCGGAACTGGAAAAGACATGATTCTCAGCCCCCGGCAGTTTAGTGCGGGCTTCATTTATGTTTACCGATTCCGAGAAGATGGCAGGGAGATCGAATTTATTCACAAAACAAAAGTCGATGAGCCACCAATGGCTCTTGCGCAATTTCAGGGCCGCTTGTTGGCTGGTATTGGAAAGACACTTCTATCCTATGATCTAGGTTTGCGACAGCTGCTTCGGAAGTCTCAAGCTGAAGTGGCCTCTCAACTCATTGTTTCCATACAGACACAAGGAAGCCGTATCATTGTTGGAGATGTGCAGCAGAGCGTTACTTATGTCGCTTATAAATACGAGAGCAACAAATTGATACCGTTTGCCGATGACACGATCCCCCGATGGACAACCTGTACGACCATGGTCGACTATGAGTCTGTTGCAGGGGGGGATAGGTTCGGTAACATATGGATTGTACGATGTCCTCAGAAAGCAAGCGAGGAGGCAGATGAGGACAATGTCGGAGCACACCTTCAACATGCGAGAGAATATCTGCATGGCTCTAATCACCGACTTAGCCTTATGACGCACTTCTATGCGCAGGATGTCCCCACCAGCATAAGTAAAGCCAATCTTATCGTTGGTGGTCAAGATGTTCTTCTTTGGAGTGGCGTACAGGGTACAGTTGGTGTCTTTATAGTGAGTATTCTCTAGTCATTCATTCCCTATCAGCAAGATATACTCTTCCCCCATGCCACAGTTCTACATCATAAAACACTTCATCAATCGACTGCTTATCATAAGCATAATTTCTAACGTTCCAACTCTGGTAGCCTTTCGTCAACCGGGAGGACGTTGACTTCTTCCAAAGCCTGGAATTGCATATGCGCAATGAGGATCCACCGCTTGCTGGCAGAGACCACTTAATCTATCGAAGTTACTACGCTCCCGTCAAAGGCGTCATTGATGGTGATTTGTGCGAAAGGTTTGCTCTCCTTTCTCATGACAAAAAGCAGATGATTGCGGGCGAGTTGGATCGATCAATCCGAGAGATCGAGAGAAAGATATCAGTAAGTTGCAGCTATTGAAGCCTTTTTGGAATGGGATTCAAGATTAATCTTTTAATAGGACTTGCGAACGCGGTCAGCGTTCTAAGACGCGTGAGCGTGTGTGCAAACAGCGCGACAGTGATGGCTGCCCCCGTACTATCTATACAAAGCTGATATAGTGGCTGTACACCTTTGTGGGGCAAGCCTTCAATAAATGTGGTGAGACGATACGTGAAACCTCAACGCATCGGTTCCACCTAGGGGCCATCTACCTTCTCATTAGACGGCGATGTTTCCCGTCAGCGGGGTGTGTGCGCTCCCATTCCTCATCAGCGAAGTATGTATCCGTCGCTAGTTGGAGGTCATATCCGGCCTGTTCCAAGTATAGGACGGCAACATCGTACTCGTGAACCTTGCATGCCACCATCCAACGCCTAATTTTGGCTTTTCGCTTCTCCTCTTCTTCACCCTCTATGGGCCTCGGCGACAAACTCACACCCCCTTTGTAATACTGGCCGGGTATTATAACTGTTCGACGACCTACGATCAAGTGATCGGAAGAGATATTGTTGGCCCGCCGCAGCGCGGCGGCGGGGACACCGTATCGTAATGAGAGCGAATTGATACTATCATGTGCGTGATTGAGAAAATGGAGGGTGTCTTCAACTGCCTCCTCGTCTTGAGGGGTAGACTTCTCATTCAGGGGAATTTGCGGTTGCCGATCTGTGGAGTACCGTGTATAAGGCGGTGGAGGGCATTTAAAGTCTGCACTCGCGCCTGTGGATGCCGTGTATGGAGGCGCGTCTTTCAGACCAGGTGGTAAGATATCATCGGTCTGTGATATCTGACAGTATGGGCAGTAGGACTCGAAACGGGGGTTTTTCTGCCCAGTGCAACCTAGTTAGCGTACCGGCTTCACTAGTTCTTGTCTGTAATTTTTAATAGTTCAAGGTCTGATGCCATGATGAGCAGAACAGCGGGAACAGTTTCACAATGACGATGAGGGTCACGCACATATATACAACGACCGCAGATAGCTCGCGAACAGCATCCCAAACTCCGACCCTCCGGGAGAGGCTTTTCAGATCCCGCATGGCGAGGAATCTCGCTCAGCAATGCTGCACAAGTGCAACATGACGTTGCACTCACAACATTAGGCTTGATTACGGTCATGGTTTAGATTAAGGGTGGGAGAAGTGTCAAAGTCGACTTTACAGACAAATGTGTGACAGGTTGGCAAGTCAAGATGAATAGGAAGATAATGATCTACTAGACTAAACCATGCTTTTCGAGTTCGTGATTTTCGAGGATCAGGTACTGAGAAGGGACAAGGTATGAGGCACTGTCGATAATACTATATGCAAATGCAGAAGCCTGTGCAAGTCGAGAGCGTAAGTATTGAGTGAGAGGTGGGAGGACGAAAGGTGGCGACGGGATGTTGAATTGTAAATGGTACACGCATAGGTAGTGAGACACTCTTACTATGTACGTAGGTACGTACTACCTAGTATCGATAGTGATGGCGGGACTGGGGATACCGTACAGTGAGTACTTTACCAGACTTGTACTGTGACTAGGTACATATGTAGCTATTTAAGTTGGTAGGTACCTACTAGGTCGGTAGCTACCTACATATGTAGGTACTTAACCATACCTAAGTTAACGCCGATGGTCCCCATTGGCAGTTCACGGATCGGCACTGATGTCAGCGGTCTGTGATGGTATCCCAGTGTCATTGTTTTACTCGGTTGGAAACCGCGGCCACCCTGACTTGGACCTAATTGATCTCGCGGGCCCAGGATTTTGCCTTGACGCTAAATCTGCTTCTAACTCGCTGTGCTGATACGGTACGGTTCAAAGAACACTGCGACGAAAGGAGTCAAAGGTCGCCGAAGCTCGAATGTCAATCGACAGCTGCCTCTGTTTTCCATTGCCTCTTTCTATCCTCACGCTCACCCTCGAAGAGCTTGCCGCCAACCTTCAGCCACGTGTATCGCTTCTGTACAATACTTAATTCCTCCTTGGGTTAAGCGAATTCAAGTCTACTTCGGGAACGCGGCCAGTGACGCTGTCATCCACCTAGTTTGCTGCCACCTCTCTCATTTCGCCATCCATATTGCCATATCGCCATCTCGCCATCCATAGCCGGTCCGCTGCTGTCCTGTGTCTGCCTGAAGTCGTTCCCGTCTAATTCGAGCTTCGTCTAGACCTGCTCTGCGCTCCAGAGGGAGGCGCATCTACCAATGAGTTTATAGTGTGTTTATAGTGTGCCGAGGAGCCCTCGCTACCCAAGAACCGCGGCCGGCTCTCTCCGATCATTTATCATCTATCGTCCATCGTCTATCATCCATCATGTCCGAGAACCCCCCAACCGCCTCGCCCGTGCCTCCTTCTCCTGCTGCTCCTCCTCCTCCTGCTCCCGCTACTCCAGCTACATCCGCTACTCCTGCTGCTCTGCCCAAGCACTCGAGTCCCTCGATTCCTGTGACGCTCAATGAAGCCGGTCTCGACTCGCCGTCCTTTCGAGCCTCGGCCGTGTTCTTTGCTGACCAGGCCGACGCCATAGAGCGTTGGTTGGAGGGCTATGTGAGGACCACGTCCAAGTTAACTCACGACATCCTCGGGCTCGAGGAGACCATCAACCAATACCTCTCCAAGCTCATTCCGCCGCCGGGCATAGTATCCGTCGACCATGACTACACTGCGCTCGCCCTCAAGCGAGTCGGCGACGGCTCGAGAGAGTGGTGGGGTCAGATCTTGAACATCGCCAAGAAGATAGACTCTCTGTCTGTCGAGCCCGTGCGCACCTTTCTTGCGAGCGATCTGCGCAACTTCAAAGAGACGAAGCGGACGCTGGAGCAGGCCCAGAAGACCTTCGACTCGACCCTCGCTCGCTACGTCGGCCAGTCCAAGACCAAGGAACCCTCCGCCCTGCGTGAAGATGCCTTCACCGTGTACGAGACACGCAAGGCCTACCTCAAGGCGTCTATGGATTTCTGTTTCTTCGCGCCCCAGCTCCGCTTCAACCTCGACAAGCTGCTCGTGCAGATTTCCACCGACATATGGCGTGAAATGAAGAAGTCCCGCGACGCGGCGGGGAGCCTCGCCAAGTACGGCCAGGAGATGGACAGGGTCAGGGGATGGTCGAAAGAAATGGAACTGACCGAGTCCGCATTCAAACGCGAGCTCCAGATGGCCAGACGCGAGATCGGGGAGAACACGCTGGCGAACTGGAAACCATCGCGGGAGATTGATGACTACAGCGCGTCGACGGTACCCTTCCTCGGTTCTCGAGGCTCTATGCATGTCTTCACGCAAGGAAGGTCTGCGGCTATCATGGAGAAGCAAGGTTGGCTGTTTCTACGAACTATCTACGGCAAGCCCTCAAGGACGAATTGGATACGTCGCTGGTATTACTGCCGCGATGGCATCTTCGGATGGCTTGTCAATGGACCCCAAGGCGTGTTACAAGGTGACGAAATCGGTGTTCTACTCTGTAATGCGAAGCCTGCTGTCCAAGAAGAACGCCGGTTCTGCTTTGAGGTCAAGACAAAAAACCAAACGCTGCTACTACAAGCGGAAACACAGGCCCAGCTTATGGAATGGCTAGAGGTCTTCGAGGTTGCTAAAAAGCGAGCCTTTGAAGCCAGCGTAGGTCGAGACACGTCATTACTGCCCGGTGGTGTAGACCCGGCCTTCTCGATCACGCCTCCGTCTCTCCCAGAGTTTTCCGCCAAGGCATTCGACACGCAAGTAGACGAAGCTGCCGGCCTAGAGCGAGTCGGTACACTTCCTATACCAGGACCGGACAGTGGGCTTATACCAAGACCAAGCTTTGATGTCAATTCTGCAGCTCCAAAACGCTCGGCGACCTCTCTGGCTCGCGAGGAGGGAGAGACTGGACGCGAGCATGCGGCAAGGATCATGCAGAAACTTGATCTTCATCGAAAGGCGACGTTTACTTCGAGCGCCGACACTATGGCGATGCCAATGTCGGGCCCAACTGGGGGCATAGCGAGCCTCATCTCCGCCAGTCACGGCTTGTTGCCTGGATATTCCAGTCCAGCTCTCAATCAACCGGCCACTGTGAAACCGCAACAGGGGCAAATACTAATGGGCCCTGAGACAAGGCCTGGCAGTCTGGCACCTTCCACCCTTGCAAAACCTCCAGCCGCGACTGTACTTAGTAGAACAGCCGTTGCTTACAGTGGTGAGAGGGCGCTAACCGCGAATCCCACCCAGTTGTTACCGACCGCAATCATGGCGAACTACTGGGGGAGCAATGCTTGGGGCCAGGAGCATTCATCTAGAACCAGCCATACAGACCTTTCCCCTGACGACCCTTTCGGCCCTAACTCTCCGTCTATTAGGATGACTACTCTAGGAGACAATAGTGACTCAAAGGCCACTTCGACAAGCTCCCTCCACAAGAAAGCTGTTAGTATGGATGCGAAGATGAGCATCCCGAAGATCGCGGTCCATTCTCAAGATAAGCCCGCCCAAGAGACATTCCCACCAAACTATCCAACAGAACTCAAGACGAATTCCGCCCAGTTCCGCCTCCTCTTCCCTAGCGTGCCCCTGGACGAAAAGCTCGTATTGGTTTTCAGGTCTGCATGGAGTAGTACTTCAGAGGCTAAGCAAAACCTGCCTCCGATGGCTGGCAACGGGCGTATTTATGTCACCTCGGACAACATGTATTTCTATGGACACCAAATGGGCCTTGTAGTGGCGTATATGATTAGTCTTGACAACATCACAGAGGTTACAGCAGCACCTGGTAGAGACTGTGATTTCATATTTTTGCATCTGAGTCAAGACGCTGATGGTATCGGCTATACGAGAATCACGATAAAAACATTCCTCGAGGATTTGGATCTTTTGCATGCGCGCCTCAATCTTTTAATCGACGACTTGCAGTCTGAAGAGCCAATGGACGTCCCCGAAATCATCAAAGCCCTCATTCAAATCGAAAAAGAAGGGGTCGTTGATCAGAGGAGCCCGAGTGCCGAGAGCTGGGAGGAGGTTTCGGCACACACTCCTATCGACGACGGGACCGCGGCCGGAAGATCAGTCAGCCCTAGAGTGGGTGACTTTGCATATCAGTCGAGAAGAGGAAGCCCCCGCAAGCCGTTCCCGAAGTTCCAGCTCCCAACACGACCCGTTATATACGAACCTGAAGACACGCCCAACAAGGTAGCAGAGCGGACCTTTGAAATTAGCGCCAAGGCCTGCTTCCATGTCTTGTTTGGCGACAAAAGTTTCATATTCCCCAAATTGTATTTCGAGCGCAGAGCCCAGCAGATTGCTCAGGGCCCATGGAGTCTAAACGACGCAGGGAACATGCAGCGTAACTTCCATTTTAAGGTTACCTATAGCAATCGTCTCGGCCGCTCGCGCGAAGAAGATATTGTTGACCATCAAATTATCGAAGTCTTTAGTGACCATGTTACATACGTTGTCACGCACGAGAAGACGCCCTGGCACCTCCCGTATGCGCAAGGATTCAAGCTCGTCACCAAAATTGTCATTACGCATGTTGCCAAGTCAAAGTGCAAGCTTGCCATCTTCACGAAGGTTGTCTGGTCGAAAGCCCCGGCGCTAACGAGATACCTCGTCGAGCACCAGGCACTCGACGATGCCACTCAGGACGCCGAGGAGCTGGCTGAAGTAGCCACAGACCAGGTACGTAGATTGGGGCATCACAGCCGAACGAAACGGGCAATCCAAGTATATGGGAATGTTGGGCTGCAGTCGCAGGTGGTCGTCTTCTCCCCAAACGAGACCGACTCAACAAGAAAGCCACTTATTAACCCCCGGACCCTGGGCTCGATGCTTTTCGAAACGGGTCGATCGTTTGCCGAGAGCGTAGCATCGTCCCTCATGTTATGGGCATTCGCAGGGCTGAGGAAACTCTGGAAGGTAGTCACGGCGCAGCGGCTTCTCATCTTGTTATTAGGGTTCAGCGTTCTTACCAACATCACCTTCTCATCACAGAGTGGCGCGACGTGGTGGAGTGAGCGTCGCGCTGCCAAATTCATGAACCGCATCGGCGTGGGGCCCAATATCATGATGAGCAAAGCGATATATTTAGCGGATTTGGATGAAGCAGCTAAAAGTACGTCTCTTCAGCCGTCATGGCCGCGAAACAGCTACTGGTAAAACCTTCCTACAATATGTAAAGATGTGTAAGGTTGAATTCGTAATAATGTGCGATCTAGCTACTCTACCTTCCAGGCTATCACCAACAACAGCAGCCTCGATGCTCCACATGAAGACGCCGGCTCGTCACTGTCACCGTGGAGCTCAAGCCGCGCGACAGCCCGCCGGCTCCGTCGTACACGCCAGAAACTCGGGTCATACCGTCATGACCTCGTCGTTGCGATGCGTTTGGTCAACAGCGTAGAGAAGGAGATGATAAGGTCGGAGTGGGAGAATTGGCTCATGGATGAGAGCTCGAGATGCGAGCAAGTGGGTATGGCGCTTCGGGATACCTCATCAAAAACCAGTACTCTCAAGGCAGACTCGCTTAAGGCTCAGCTTCAGCAACAGGTACCTGATGGAGTCGATCATGATGCACATAAGGACGGGGGCAGCAAAGAAGGCCTGCGTCAGTGGTATGAGGAGTACTGTGGTAGCTGCAAGGTGGACTACGATGCTCTTCTACGCGAACGTGAAAGCTCATCTATGGCATCATTATAAAAGCCAGCCTCCTTTTTCCCCTTTAACATCCTCCGACATACACAGTAGCTACCAGCATAGACAATATACTATAGATATCCCGGGAAGTGAACGATGAAAAGCCACTTCAGCCCATGCCCGACTGTTATTCCATTGGCTAGGACATTTTCTGGTTGTGGTGTTGGGTGATACCATCTCTCACGGAAATGCTTGATGAACGTGCGTGGTATGCCTAGCGCCATTTAACAATATTACAGCCACACCATAGCTCTGAGTAGGATAAAAGGGTCGAACCCGGATATTGCGGCTAGAATGAACATACGCGCGGGTGCGTGCGTGTGATGTCCATTCGAAGGCTGCTTCATTGGGTAGCACGATCTAGTATTACCTCATACACGAGCTAGTTAGTCTCGACTAAACTAGCTCTGCTCGGTAGCTAAGCCTATCTGAGGTGCTATGATTCGTCTTAGGATATTGATTCGGGATAGCTGACGTCGCTCGTTGAACATAACTGGTACTAGGTTTTACCGCTTTTCAAAGTACCCCTCGTATAGGGCTTAGCCCAACGCCATTTTTGCTCATGGGAAACTCAGTTCTAGATCAGGCCCCAGCCGGATTTTGTGCATGCATCTTATGCAAATAGAACGGTCAGCAATCGGCCCTCGCCTCCGTTTCTCCCTCTGCATCACCGTGAATCGGCTTTCTCGGTGTCTACCTACATGTACCTAGGGTTGGCCTCAGTTCATATCTCATTAAGTGCAATACTCCTTTATTAATTGGGCCTGTCCGGGCAGAGAGTTCGTGCCTTTTACATCAGGTATATCGAGGAAACACATATATCATTCATCACAAGCCACATATCGCGCACACAATCGATGCTGGCAGAAAAATCATTGTTGAATACATTCTCCGCGCCATAATTTAACTCGCCAACAAACTGGGTGAATTCTTATATTACAATTACAAGATGTACACTGCTGGGAAGCCGCTTGAATCTGTATCCAGACAGATAAAGCCATCTTCGATAAAGCCATCTTCGTGGGTAGGGCAATCCTCTAAAGCAATGCCACGACCATCTTTGTTGTACAAAAACCATTCTCGATCTGGATTGCTACGTCGAACCTGTGCTATAGCTTCAATGATGGCATCACGCCGGAATTCCCCGACATCTATCCATTGCCCATCTTGTCGCAGCAGTATTGCCATCATTTGAGCACTGTTCGCCAGCAACATGAGCTGGCTAGTATTGGTAGGGTCAACACTCGGAGGATCCGGGATGAAAGTTGTCAAAGCCGAACTCCTCTTTGCTGGAGACCTTGAGGCGTTGATCTTATCTCTCGCCTTCTGCTTCCGTTGATAAATAATGCCGCGTGCGTGCCGTTTACGCTTAGGTTTAGGTCGAGTGCGAACTACAGGACGATAATCGGTACGAACTGCGGGACGATAATCGTTCATCTCAATGTCTTGAGCCGAAGAAGTCTCCCCAGAGCCGCTCACACCTGCAGCTGCTCTGTCTTGCGAGAGCGATGGTAAGGAATAGCAGGATCTTGATACTCGACGAAGCAACGAGCAGGTAAGGTTTATCATTTCAAGCATTTAATCGCAGCTACTGACATGAAACCAAACAGTGTCGACACCGAGACGGAGGCTATCATGTAAGATGTCATCGATTCGGAATTTAAAGACAGCACTGTCATCGCAGTGATGCATCGCCTGACGCATACCATCCGTTACGATAAGGTCGCTTTACTCGAAGATGGCCATTTGATGGAGTTTGATGCACCACAAACATTGTTGCAGAATTCAAACTCGAGATTTTCTAGACTTTATCGGACAAGTGGCGCGTCTTTATTAGCATGATGGTTTTCAGACGAACTTGTTGCTTTAGAATCATCAATCGGCAGAAAGAAGGCTTAATGTGCAAAAGATGGACTATCCGCATCCATCTTGCCATGGGACTAGGAGAACCTCGAAGAATGTGAAATGACAAGCATAAACCGACACAGACTTTGCTGAATAAAGCGGTTTCCGAGCATCCATCCCAACAGCGTGACTGGTGACCATATATGCCCATGATTGGTCTGCTGACTCATCCAAACAATAGGGCCGATCGCGGCAATGGCAAAGCTTGATAAAAGCAAATTAACCTCTGCACCCCTAACGATCAACCGGTCGGTTAGCTCAGTTGGTTAGAGCGTCGTACTAATAATGCGAAGGTCATGAGTTCGACCCTCATACTGACCATATTTATCTTTTTATATTTTCTTAAACTAGATATAAAATTTCTTTTTATTTTTTACAACTATTTTTAACCCCTCTTTTTTTTTTTATATATATAAAAAAAAGTTCAATTTTCAATATATATAATTATGGTTATATTATTTAAATAACCCTGCTTTTTTTTTATATAAGTGTGATACGCGTTTGTAAGTGTAGCACTCTATGTGGCTCGTGCGCTGCACTAGCCACATGGCCTGTGGCTTGTGGGTCGCCCACAGCCTACTTAGATTTCTCTTGGCTAGCCCCAAGGGCTAGCCTCTCTCTTCTGATTATCATGAATAGAATCGCTTTACCCCTAACACGCACCTATCAAAGTGATAAAAGGCAAGTAAGATATATAGTGAGTTCTGCGTTGTTTTATATCGAGTTACAACCGTTATAATTTTTTTTTTAATGCCTTCGTTTAATTCTTAGCATTCATCCTTCACGAGCTCCCAATTCTGATCTCAAAGCAATACAGTAGAGAAAAATGACCTAGGGTAATTGCGTCTGCCCCGCCAACATTTAGACCCCGCGAGAATGGGACCAGTATAGAACACAGACTGGTACATAGTACGATATTGTACTAGTACGTTCAAGACCAGTACGATTTCAAGGTATAGAATAGCACCAGGCTAGGACCAGTACGGGGAGATTCGGCTGGGACCGGTACGATAATCAGACCAGTATAGCTGTGGAGTTGGGACCATCCCAACTATAGACCAGTACGGAGGCGACCCAGTCCCGATATCATACCAGTCATAACCCAAAATACGTACTGATCTTGACAGGATTGGTACAGTTTGAACTCACAGAATGGCACAACGCTGACCAGTACAAGAGGAACCTGAGGACTGGTACGATAATCGAACTGGTTTGGGTTTGAAAACCCGAATACTACTGGAGGCCCAGTACCATTCTGAGCTTCGCACCAGTTCATTCTTCGGATGGGGGTCAGTAAATCTTGTCCAATGGGCATGCCTACCGAATGTAAGCCTGAACAACGCCTTCAGATCCGAGCCGCATTCGGTTCGCCAAACTTTGGTGATGATGCATTATACAACTCGTCTTGCTTCTTCCTGGGGGCGCATTGCTGATAGTCGTCCAGTCTTCCCCCCTTGCAAGAAGATTAATGAGCCTCTCGTCGGTCGCCATCTGCTACCTGGCTGCGGTGCAGCACTTTTGCACTTAATATAGCTATTAAAAAAAAATTTCTTGGTTTATAAAGCCAAGAGAAACAGCACAAAAAGAGAGTTTATGGTCAGTATGAGGGTCGAACTCATGACCTTCGCATTATTAGTACGACGCTCTAACCAACTGAGCTAACCGACCGGTTGATTATTGAACACCTGTACGCTTATTGCTATATATAATGTACTATTCTGCTGACTTACAACCATGTACTATTTAGCTATCAGCTTCCTTCCGATTTCCCTCACAGCCAGTTCTGTTGTGGGTATTGCTCGCGCAAACGCTGTGTGGGACATGCTCTCAATGGCCGGCCGAGTGTGCCTACGTTGGTTACCTCCTTGGCCATCGTCTGAGCCAAATATTTGCTGTCAGCCTATAAAGGCTTATAATAAACGACTTCCTGGGAAGTTATCCGCAATACGCTTCGATATAATGCCAAACAGCCTCCTTAGCCACCTCCTCAAGGCCAGGTCGGGTGCTAAAAGCCCAAAGGTCGCCTATCAGATGTCTAGAATAAACGACTTCTTGGAAAATCATCCGTTATATGCCTCGATAAAATACATAATACCCCCTTAGGCCAACTTCCTCGAGGCCAAGTCAAATACTAGAAGCCCACAGCTCGCCTATCAAGCATTTAAGATACACGACTTCCTAGAAAGTCATCCGTCATACGCCCCGATTTAATATAAAACAACCTACTTAGTCGGGTACTGGAAGCCCGAAGCTCGCTTATTAAGCGTTTAAAATAAACGACTTCTTAAGAAGTCATCCGTCATACGCCTCGATCGGGTACATAATACCCTCTCGGGCCAGCTTCCTCGAGGCCAAGTCAAATACTAAAAGCCCATCGCCTGCCTAGTATAGGTAAAACGACTTCCCAGGAAGTCGTCCGTTATATGTACCCTTCTAGCTCAGCTTCCTTGCAGCCATGTCAAATGCTGAAAGCTGGATGGTTGCAACCAACAGAAGAGAGGCCTCCCCTTTCTATCATCATCACCATCAAAATCTTCTTCGAGAATAAAATACTCGAAAGCTCCCTATCTGATAATATCCTGGAATTCCTACCCAAGCACCGCTTCTAGATGATCCGCCCCTGAAGCTTTTAATTTCACCACCTATCCGTAACCATGCTTCAGACTGTCTGCCACACTACTGCCGAGTCTCATGATACTTTGGAGGAGTTGGCTAAGGTGATAGCAAGGTCGAATCGAGTTATCGCTATCACAGGTGCTGGTATCAGTACCAGTGCCGGCATCCCAGTAAGAATAAAGAACCCTTGAGTTTCGGTGATGCTCACAGGACTAGGATTTCGAATTATTGAACTTAAATCGACCCGGTGTCAAGACTCGAGATGTCTTTCAGGAGACGGCTCTTTCCCATCCATCAGACGGGCCTGCACTGATCAAACTCTGCCCTGAACTATTTGAGCATGCAGAGACTAGTCAGCCAAGCCTACCGCATCGATTCCTTATGGATCTATTGAAAAGTGGCCAACTCGTCAGAACATATACGCAGAATATCGATTGCCTCGAAGAGCAAGCAGGTCTTTGCATAGACGTAAGCAAAGGGCCAGGTGTTTTCATTTCCGACCCTACCTCCGACACAACAGCGCCACTTCAACCATCTCTGCCTCGAGGCGTTGAATGTGTGCAATTGCATGGATCGATTCGTTTGCTTCGGTGCATAAAATGTAGACAGCAATGCAGTTGGTCCCAGTTGCGGAGCTCAGCGGCACATGGGCAACTTCCAACTTCCTCCCTGTCCAGCTTGTCCTACCACAAGCAGAAGGGGCCGTACACTACAACCAGGACTTCTCCAACCAGGCATCCTCCTATACAACGGGCTAGACCTGCGGGCCCAGACGATCGCAGAGATAATTCAACATAATCTGTCCCTTGATGTCGACTTGCTTTTGATCCTTGGGACGAGTCTTACAGTACATGGCATCCAGAAACTCTAGAAAATTCGCGAAACTTGCTCACAAGAATGATGGCCTTGTGTTGTATATCAACCAGAAAGGGCCGCCTAGAAAGCACTGGGATGGGGTGGTTGACTACTGGGTTGAGTGGAAATGCGATGCGTGGGTTAATGATTTGACAACCCGAGACCGCTGGCTGTCAACTGCGGGATGTTTGAAGTCAGCGACTATTGATGATGAAGTCCTGCGCTTAGAGCGTAAACCAAACGTCTTGCTGCTGAACCTGATCATATTGCCAGACACGTTAGAAGGCGTTGCAAGTCTGCAGGGGACGGGCGGCGAAGGAAAGCGTTGGTTGGGACACGTGATTTTCCGATTGATCTGGCGGGCTGTACCTCTTGAAGGCAGAAACTTGGAAGGAATCTATTAGTGATACATCGATATATGTATTGAGTGAATAGTTGGCTGTGAAAATGATAAGTGTCATGAAGTTGCTTCAGGTCGCTCACTACCTGGGTACTCCAGTCCGCCAAGAAGTAAGAAATGCTCCGTTTGGATACGCAGGCACGGCAGACCACCGTAATCCTCCGTTATCTTATGATCAGCTTTATGCATAGGTGGGGTTTCGCTCAGGACGGGCTCAGTGCTGGAGGTTGTGTAATTGAAAGTTATGCAAATTTATTCGGGTTGACTTATACAAAAGCGGGTCTGGCTCAGGCTCGGCTCAGGCTAAAAGCGGCATGGCTCAGGTATGTACCTACTGTTGATAAAGCTCTTTGGAACTGGCAACGGATTTGTTTGTGACGTCATCGAACTCTGCGATAATTAGACCCTGTAGACTTGAGCTTCTTGCATTGCCGTTCTGTCCGGCGACATTGGTCCGCATCAGCACACTTACCTACAACAACGTAGGTTAGGTGCTTGGTTTATGCAAAATGTCCAGCCCAGCCCAGTCCAGTCCAGTTCAATCTAATTAAATACCTACCTAGGTATTTAAGCTTAAAGTTAGCTCTATATTGACGTATCGGCCTTTTGTGACATCCCGACGTCTATACCCACCCTTGCAGAGGCGCATTTCTAGTAACGAAGACCTACCAGACTGTACAGATGAGATGATATCTTGTTAAACAATATATCTGATTCAGCAGCAAGTACTGCAGCACGTACACACAAACACAACATAACATAGCAATACCTCCGATTGCCGCATGCCCGAATAAATCGACAACGTACCTATTTACACGAGAGTATTCACGAAATGCCCAGCCATCATGACCCGTTGAAGGCGCTTGGCCCCGTGGACTGGGAACAGTTCTCTCAAGACGACTCGGCGGCCCTCATGACGGATATCTTCAGTAATGCCCATTGCCTGATTGACTCGATACCCGGTCAAGAGGACTCCCTACCGAGCCGACCAGCAGAGCCCTCACAACAGGCCGAGCAGCTGCGAAAAGAGTGGAAAGAAGTCAAGCTCAATCCACGCGACAACCCGCTCGGGTTGAACATCTACAAATTGGCTGCTAAGGACGGCAGAGGGGCCTGGTTTGCGAGGCGTAGCGTCCATGACGGGCAGAGCTTCAGAAAGTGGAAAACAGGCCTGGAACGAGAGTTCGAAGAGAGCCTTAAGGTGCAGGGTCAACCGGGAGGCGGCAAGATCCGCGGCCTGGGTGCCGACAAACGTGTCGTGGATCGGACCGTCGATGGCCGTGGGAAGATACAGGGTACGTAAGCGGTGCGCGCTCTCTAGACTCTTCGGGTCGGGGTCACGACTTGTATAAATGGGAACATAATGACTTACCAAAGTGCTCTAGTCTACCAGCTCTCGGCGCAGTTTCCAGTGGCCACCCCTCGCGACTTCGTCACCTTGTGTCTGAGCTCTGATGATTCAATGACGCCTGGGCCGGACGAAGCAAGCAAACAGAGATATTTCATGCTTGTGTCGAAACCATGCGTCCACCCCGAATGTCCCGAGCGCCAAGGGTTTGTCCGGGGCTATTACGAGTCTGTTGAGTTGATTCGCGAGGTCACTGTTGGAACACCACCGCACGATGTACATTCATCGTCCGACGCAGCAAGTAAAGACCCGTCGCCCTCAACGACGGCCAGCTCCGGCAATGTCAGTAAAGAGTCAGTGGTGTCACAAAATAGCGAATCGAGAGGCAGCGAACATGAGAGCCTCAAGGAAGGCGATTCCACAATTGAATGGATAATGATCACTCGCAGTGACCCTGGAGGCAGCGTGCCTCGTTTCATAATTGAGAAAAAGACGCCGGAAGGAATTGCAAATGATGCAAACAAATTCGTGCAGTGGATTTCGTCCGAAAAGTTCGAGATGCTGCTCCGCGATAACTTTGCGACAGTGCCACCTGAAGCTGCTGCAACAACAGGCGAAGCCCCAACATCTAATGCATCTGAGAATTTGCCCAACTCAGAATCAACGTCGCCAGATGATGCTCGGGAAAAGCAGAACCATCGGACTGCCGAACAAGACAATTCGGAAAACGCACGCTCACCAGGGCCCGGCGGGGTCTACGGGATGATATCTGGCGCCCTCAGCACGGTGGCTTCGGCAGCAGCTTCACGGCTACTTGGGCCTTATGAGGAGGACGAGAGCGAGTCTGAGATTACTACACCGGATGTATCGGATGGCACCTCATCTATCCGCAGCTTTCACAGCTTTAATATCGAACCGCCCGCGAAGACGGTAGAGGACGACGAGCCGGCTGCATCTATAAGCACCGGCACTGGTGGCGATTCACTACATTCGGCGTCCTCTACCCATCAGGACAAGGAGCTCAGAAAACTAGAGCAGCGAAGACAGAAAGCAGAAGAGAAGATGCGGCGAGCCGAGGAGCGTGCCCTCGCGAAAAAAAACGACGACGCGCAACGCGACCAGCTGGCTCTGCAGAAGTTGCGCGAGAAATACGAACGTGGGATCGCGAAACAAGAGGAGAAGTACCAGCGCGAACGCCGCAAGCTCGAGGCTAAGCGGGCCGCCGAGGAAAGAAAGGCCGAAGCACGCCGGCGTAAGCAGCTCGAGCGTGAAGATAAGGCCAATTTGGCCTTAGAGCTCGACAAGGCCCGGGCAGAGAGGGATGTCGCTTTTAAGGAGATCGAGATCTTGAAGGGTCAGATTCAACAGCATCAGGCCGTGAACGCGAAGCTCGTGGCCCGCCTCTACCGCGAGGGCATCAGCGTCGATGAGAGTTTAACCCCTAGCTCCGGTAGTGCTAGCCGATCGCTGGCGGAGCTGGACCTGGAGGAGAAATCGAATAATGGTAAATCATGACCTTGAGTGTCAAATCGAAGAGTTGAGCGATTCAAATAGAGATACATAATGATAATGATAGGAATGGAGCACATGACAATACCCGGACACATGGCATCGCGATGCCAGTATGAAATTCTATAATAAGACGTGACGACTGAGTGCTTCCGCTAGAGAGGTCAAGTATGTTAAATACAATTGTACACAATGCTTGATGCTTCCTGTCGCGGCCCCTCGCCCTCCTCTCTTTTTAAAAGGGGTATTTGAAATTGCGCTATCAGACTCATACAGATGAACGAATTATCTAACAGCAATATGCATAATAATAATAATTTTTGCACGGATGGTAATAAGCCTGAGGGTGATGAAGAATTAGCAGAATATCTTTAGCAGTTCGTTGAAGCACAACAAGGGCCTCCACATGCTTACTCGACCTTGACGCGTTCTGCGACACCGTAGTAGGCGAATATGCTTAATTCTCTCACTGCTAACTTTTCTCCCGAGGTAGAGTAGGAATGTATGAAGATTAGGAGTAGAAACGTAGCCACTCTAGTCATTCTATCAATTGCCTCAATTTCATACCACCTGTGGGATACGCGGTCCAACACCAGTTTAACACAAGGTACAAGTACTAAGTCGAAGACGTACTGACTCTAAGATCAGTGCAGATTAAATCAATAATACAATCCGTCTTTGTGGTCTTGAAGCCATGCATTAAAATCTCTCCTCGTGTAGCCTCATGCACGTTTGGCCACGTGAACCATGATCTATCATGAGAATCAGTGCCACATCTTCCCCAAGCCTAGACACTCAGGCTGGGAATTTGGCATAAACTTGTCTCACCTTCAGAGCCGGGCGTAAGCGAGCTTGGTAGTAGGCGACGTCTCAGATATATACTGAATTTTCGGCAGAGAGACTGACTCCTTTTATTTAATACCATCATCAGTAAGGACCAATAATGTGGATATATCACGACTAAATGGTAGGCTTCGTGAAACTGCGATGACACTAGATATACACAATGGGTTAACCGCTCTCTTATCTTGAATTACTTAGGATAGTATGAGCCTCGGAGAATAAGTTTACTGTTTCTAACAATAAGTCTTATAGACACTAGGTGCTCTGATGAGATCAATGGGACGATGACGAAAATCTTCCAGTTCAAGCGCTACCACCATATAAATAAATCGTATTAGATATCAGTCGACGATACAGGCGTAACTGTCTAAGATACATCGTGACAGTGCAATACGTGAATGACGCCTTTTAATAAATCATAAAGCTGAGATCGCGATCCCAAGAGCCCAACCCTCTTCATATAGCAACAAAGAAGCGTCTGTACTAGTGTCATTTAAGAACAGTTCGAATAGTATGTATTACACGACGATATCATTGGTAGAGATGAGGATCGATGCTGTGTGACTCAATTTCGACGCACACACACAAGTGACATATAATATATTCTCCTAAGTGACACATTTGGATTATAGCAGCAGTTGTCTATACTTGGTGGTTTCGTCCCAGTATTACCACCAAATCTCCACGTCAGTAGTCATACACATGGCTCGAAGACCAGATTGAGCACGCGCTTCGGGTTGCCTACACCTTGACGACATTGATGAGAGTGGCTTGAGAGCATCTCACTTGGTGTTACATGAAAAGCAGTGACTGTCACGCGGAATCACACCTACCTAGCTCAAGTAGGTATGGGAGTGTGTAGTATGGGATTTGTGTGACTTCCATAAATGTTAGATGAGCCTGTCGGAAAGCCAAAAAGGTGTCGAATCCAACGCCTGGCTGCATAATTCTTGGGATGACGGCCCGTGTGTAATGATCGTCGTTCTCGACGGAACTCCTTAGCACGTCTTTCATTCATCATCCAAAAGTATCGCCATTTTATCAATATGCGTGAAGGCAATGGGCGAGCCAGAATTGTTTCGAATGAAAGGAGCCATAGCTTCAGGAAACGCAGTGATTGCACGAGGGTCTTATCACCGATGGGAAGCAGATCATTCCTTCGAAGTACAGGCTTGATGAATGTTTCTATGACAAGTCATGTTCAGACGAAAGGAGGGTAACACCCATCTGTTGATTAGAGCCTCGAATCCGATATGCGCGCCAACGCGGGTTTCCATCGGGAGGATGCCGCGGCACAAGCGCTTTGGATGGGCCAAGAAGGACATGACCTATTATCAGACCGCATCTCTTAAGCACATTATACAGCGTAGAATAAGAAGAAGAAGTACGCACGACTCGCTGTTGGGCTATTGGTGGCCTCGGCTGCCTCCATTCCATGTTGAAACATGATTCTTAGGCTTTTAGACCTGGACAGTAGGTTTCATTCCGAATTCGATATCCAGCCGTCATCATCACCTACAACGACGATATGCGCCTTGAGTCTCTTTCAGTCTTCATCTTCATGTTCGGACCAGTCCGAAGCGCCCCCCTGCTGACGTTGAGCCGAAAACATGCCTCATCCCGCCGCTTGGAAGCAAGTTCCTGCCGGTTCTTCGGCTTTATTGATCAAAAGGATGTTTACAATGAGTACACGATCGAGATGGCCGGCTGGGGCAACGACGGGTCCGCGAGCAGTTGTGCGCCCGGCATCTCGAGCATCATCCAAACACAATGCAATGCCCAGCTCGACAACTTTAGTTGTACACCAGTCTATGAGAACCTACACGACACCAAGATCACCTTCGACTTAGACAAGGCAGTTGTCGCTCAGCCAGACTGCGTTACCGATGCACTGAGGATGGCGAGTTCATCCGTTCATGACGAGCAGACCATCGAGTGTTCTTGTCTTGCCCAGTGTTGGCAGTCGCAACGAATGGTTTAGGGGTGGGGTTATTGGAATTATGAGCTGTACGCAAGCCGGGGAAGTAGTATCAGATTGTATACACGAGCGAAGGTCCTCGTGGGCCAAAAGAGTGTCTTTGATGGGCTGCGTTTCACTCTATTCAGCGGGCAAAAGCGAGTGAGGTATTCTTATTTTGGCGCAGCTATGAGTTTGGCAGACAAGCCGTTCACGCTTCATTTGGGGTTTATTTCAAAGCGACATCCTCACGATTTGATTATATGGACACGGCACAAGAAGATTTACTGCTTGTTGAGAATATTTTGCTCAAGGACACTGAATAGTTAATATGTAAGCTAATAATGAAGAGTATTTGCTCTTTGTTCACCACGAAACATGTATAAGCCATTACTCATTTGGTTATGTCGCCTGGCTTGACTCAATCGTTGCGATAATTAGATGGCATTGTATGAAAGCAGCATCTATGTGAGTCCTACTAACTGTGATGGTCTTTCACCTAGACGTTTACTCGCCACCTCATTATGTGAGTTGCCGTATGGAAACGTTCGTATAAGAGACGCCTGCGACGAACCGGCGCGAAACATCGTGTGAAAATCAACGCCAAATTCGGGCGACATGTACAGCGGGATATTCCGAAATCTGTAGGGGAGCGTCATCGCGCATTGTTCTGGAAGAATTCCGGCGGCGAAAAGCGACGCAGCCTGTGTGAAGGGACGATGGAGTTTTTCCTTCCTTCAGGCCCTGTCGGTTTTGTAGTAGTGCTCCCCGGTTGACGCTTGAGCCCTCACCCTCCTGACCCCCAAGAAACACCCCCAACCTCGATACGGTGGATACGTAAAAGTAGGTAGTTTGTCATTATTGGTAAGAGGAGAGCACATATCTATACTTCGTGTAGATGCGGTTATTCTCGCTACAACTACTGCCGAGAGACGGGCCGATGATGAGCCCAACGCCTGCGCATCCCACTGAGAACTACAGTAGGGTTCCGATGAAGGGGGCGGCTAACTCACCGGCGGAGCAGAGATCTACAGGCGGCGAAAGTCGGCTTCGCAATCGTGCGGGTCCACGATACTACATATACCTACTAATATGCCCCTCCATGGATGGATCAGAAAACATGTTTTCGGGCTCAATCGTAAAATCCGTCGCTGGGCATTGAGAGATGGCCTTGTTTCCTCACGTTATTATCCTTCACAGGGGAATTGCCATGATATATCCCTTCTACTAGTAGTGACGTTCGGTTATCGTGGGTTTTATTCATATATGGGATGGACTCGACAGCCAGCCTCGGAAGACAGGTTTGAATTAGGCTGGCTCGATGTTCGCTACTTGGTATAATATCAGGCCCTGTTAAGTCCGTCGAGATAGGGACGGGCCACGGTTCCAGCGGTTATTAGACCATAGACGCCAACGGTCGAAGCAGTTAATCATGCAGCTGGCACGCTGTTGAAGTGTCTATGAAGAGTGTGAGTGGGGGTGTTCCTACGATCAATGCTGCAGGTGGCCGAAAGAAGGTCAGAACAAGTTGCTGTGGTGCCGATCGGGAAGCAGGGTCTTTCAGACTACTGCAATACGGACTGTTGCTACTATAAAGGGTTTCCTTGGGCTCGTTTTCGCGCTGTCCGTAGTACGGTAGTAGATGGTTGTATCCAGGGTTCACGAATCGCAGAATGTTGTGGTGTGGCTTTGGGCGCACGCGTGGTGTGGTATCCGGCTGTTGTAGGCTGAGGTGTAAGACATCGAATCTTTCTAACCCAGTGGACCTATATGTAGTTACATAATTTTGCCATGTTGGGGTTCAGTGCTAGCCTACAAGAGGCCTCGAATGCGGCTGGACGGCCTGCCTTTTGAGCATATAGGGTGGTGTACAGATGCTACTTTGCGAACGAGATTCGTGGTTTACTACTGGATGCGACTGGGGACTTTATCAATGGGGATTAGGGAAATCCTTGGCTGCCACGCCAGGGCCAGTGATCTCTGGCGAGCAACTGCACTTGGGGTTTATGCGGGAGGCGAGTTCAGAATTACGCTGCAACCCGAAGAGCATCCTATGACGACAGGCCCCGATTTCTTTTGCTGGGTTGGCCTGACCGACGTGTTCCGCGCTGCAATGGAACACACACTCGGCTTCCCGATTCCCAGCATCGGGCAAGAAGAATGGCCCGAACACATCAACTGCGGCACAGCAACTACTGTGCTCTGGAGACGGCGTGCGTCACATAGGTGTGACGATGTTTTACCACCTCTCCACGGTAGCAAACGCAGGTGTGACTACCACAGCATCTTCCACCCACGCCCGTTCTGTATGCTCATTATACTGCGTACATTGCATAGCCTGTAGGCCGCCGATCAGAAGTTCTGGACGCAACTGCAGACATAAAGAGGTTCTTTTCAGCATAGCGTCTTTTACGAGATTTGTTCGTCCCACACTGACAATCTTCCATTGGTGGGTAAGGCATTCAATTTGTACTATACACTTAGAGCATGGGGTGTAGTTGTAGCAAGGTGTGCCCTCAAGACCTTCTGCGTGGAGAGCTTGATATAGAGTAGTAGAATTATCGTGAAACAAAAACGGCATCGTGCTTTAAGGGGGCCAGGCTCCCGGTAAACGCCAGGAGATAAGCAGCTGAGCATATGTACATGTAGCTTTGGTTAACGGAGTATGAGATGGCAATCTATCACGGGACCGGGGGAATTTACAAACCCAGCCTTTCGTATTGTCACGTCATAATACTGATGCGTCCACTAGTAAATACTTTTACTACCCCAAATATATCGCTGGTCCGGGGCTACAGGAACTAATGAAATTTTGGCTATTGGTAGACCTACCGGAACGATGATTGGAGAGATAGGGAATCAGCGCGGGAAATGGGCGTCCTAAAACAGATCATGGCCGACGAGGGACTGCTGGAGTAATCCGCACACCTTGGATAGGCATCCCGCGGCTTGCTAACCGTTTCAAGCCTGGCAAGTGGACTTTTGTGAAATGGTGTCCGGGAAGTCTGGGGTAGCAGGGATATGGGATATAGCAATGATAATTACTGTATGTAAGCGACTGGGACTCATCCCTGGACATAATCGGATTCACAATTATAGCAGATGCTCGAACAACCGAAAGCCTTGCTGTGGACCCTGAGAGTTGACTCGACTTGGCGAGGAAAGATAGTCTCTTAGCGATGCAAGCGACGCTTATTTGTTTCCTTTCTTATTTCGTCTACCAATCATCATATTTTGTCATGTCCTGAGTGACTTACAATGATCTAGGTGTTTGAAGTCACAGTCCGGGCTTAGACGAGTGGCAGGTGGAAGCTCCAGGCAAGCACTGAAACTTGAATATACTTGGACTGCTATGTAATAAAATAAGCCAATGAGGGAGGCATCGAGCAGGTCCAATTACTGGTCGCATTAGAGATAACTCTAGATCCCCTGTAATATAGATTCGTACGATGTATCAGCTGCCGTTGCGATGCTGTCATATTCTGCGTGACATGTATATAGATTAGATGTACAACGAGGATCTCAGATTATCCGTTGGGAACTTGGAGCCAATAGCAATCTCGGAGATAGGTAGTGGTGGATGATGAGCATGGCTTCGAGGGTTATTCCTTGTCGAAAGCGGTTCACCTGACCTGGGAGGATTGTAAGTGTTCATCCGTCGATGTGATCAATTGTCAACTAGGCTAAACAGGGCTGGCACTTCAGGATACCTGTATGTAAGCTGGATCCTATTTTCAATCGGCAATCTCTAGGAAATCTTTCAAGGGTCCACGGTAATAAGAAATCGATTAGTTACGACTTTGGTGACCGAATGTATACTGGCCATAAAGTGGACATTTGACCACACTGAAGCAGGGGATTGAATTGGGGAAATTTGGAGAAAGCTTTGAGGCTGTCTCGGGAGAGGTTTCAGTCAGATATTGGTAAAGCTACTACACTGCATTACTGGGAATAGAGACGGATATCCGCTTTACCTCGGCTATAAAAGTATTGTCGGAGAAGCTTGGGAGGATAATGCCGAATCGCGCTCGGGTTTTCCAACGGCTAGAATCTGGTTGATCGTATTTCGACGTACTACGCAGTTCTAGTAGTTAAGAGTCCCTCATTATCAGGAGTTTGCTATTACTTTGATAGGCTTTTTGGGGTGCAGACCGACCTGGCCCTATTCAGCGAGCTCTCCATAACGACGACCCCTTTCGATGGCGGATGTATCGGAATCTTCCCCAGACCTTTCACTTTCACCATTGCGACGCCATTGTTCTGGATATCATGCCAAGTAGCCGCCTAGCGAGACCCTTAAGCCGCCAACACGCCACTGTCGGGTAGAGTAGGTATTGCCTGGGCCCGGCCTGGGCTGGGCAAATGTACCTGGCATGGTGGCATACTATATAGGTAGCACAGGCACAAGTGCTTCATTTGCACAACCGTAGGTATAGCGACTGGGCCATGGTCAATTATAAGAAGCTGACCCAAGCTTTAATTTAATGGCGTAATGATTGAGATTATGCCGTCTGGCCCGAGCCAATATCAACTTCAACCACCCCTATCATTACCTTACAGAGAGTATAGCGGAAGCCCACCTAGTCTTATCATCTCGCCTGGCAGACAACGTCAGTTGTATTATGCTAGTACTTGTAACTTGTATCGAGCTTTCGATAACTGCCGTCTCAGGACAGCACTGCCCGGTCGTGTTTCTGACGATCAAACCCTGCTCGTATATCATGTAGGCTTGCTCTATACTCGATAAAGCCTACGCAGTATGCTAACGGTTGGCTTGGCCCGCAAGCCGGAGTACACAGCTCTCGGCGAGTGTATCTGCCCCGAGCGAAACAGTTCAGTGGGACAGAAATGGTGTGCGCCGAGTCATACTCTTGGGAGGCATTCAACAAACAACTCAGCCACGCCGATCTTCCTGGAAGCGTAATGGCGTCTCAGGGCTTGTTTCATGGAAACTTGGAAACTAAAGATCTAGATGCGGTCTACATGGATATAGATATCCCGCACAAAGAATTGCATGCTTCAAAACACATGGACAATTCTGCACGATCGCTACAGCTTACTGGTCGGAAAAGAAACGCTTCAGAAGTTCGTCCTTTTCCTTACACTGCTTCTTTTGTAGTCTCAGGCGATTTGTCCAGTCCTAAGCCAATTAAGGGAGCGTTGCCAAGAACCAACTACCTAAGGTTAGATAGTAGTATCCGTCTTTTAAATCCACTGAGTTGCTATGTTCAACAATTGCAGACATGCTGTGTTGAGGTAGTTCTAGGGAAGTATAACTGCGCGCAGCTCTACATGCATGAGTGACCAAAAGCATTTATGTATGAGGGAAAATTTTCTATACCGTAGCTCGTTTCTCCCCAAAACCACAGAAATTTGTTGTTTGTAATGGTGTAGGCGTGTTGGGCGACTATGGAGCAATCCGACACGACCCGCTCAAGACGCCGCTTCGTGGAGCAGGTAACACGACGGTGCCTCGCAGCCTGCATGTTATGCAGTAGTCGCTGGAGACCCTCTACCAGAAGTAGATAGGCAAACTGGGCCGCACAAGATAATCAAGGCCGGTGTTTTGCACCAATGGTTAAGGTGGACCTGGCGATTCAAAAATAGAAAGCATAGGGAAAGAGGACACAAAAAAGAAGAGGTAAAAAAAAAAACACACACACGCACACGCAAAAAGGTCGAAGAGATGATTAGGGCCTTAAAGCCACAGAGCAAACGAATTAAACCGATATAAGCTTGAGTTTCGGAAACGGCCCCCGCCGAGTATAGATGAATTCTAGATATTCTATGTAGATTGTGCAGTGACAGCACTCTGTAAATACTCCCTACTGATAGGTACACTCAATGCGCATACGACTCTGCTTGACCCCTGAGAAGTCGTCTGTGGGACCCTGGTAACCCAGCACTCCGGGCACCGTACGCTACCTACACTGCACTACTGAGCAGAAGTACTGGTATACGCAGAAAGTACAGTACTCTTCCACGTAAAGGCTGCGTATAGTGTACAGTATAGCGGTGAGTTGACAAGTCGTCCGTCTCAAAGCCGTTGCAAGCGCTAACAAGCGTCACCGACGACGACACACTTTAAGGATAAAAGACTTAACTTGCCGAACGGCAACGTCCACGCTACTCAACAAGCTGAGGAACAAAGCAGGTCAAGTTGCCGATGGCATACTGTAGATCGTATGTTCTGATACCACTCCAGTATACCCATGCATACATTTCTGACCGTAGTGTAGATGCCATGAGCGCCGTGGTGGAGTCTCGTCGGGCTCAGTCAATCAGCTCACCTGTACGTACGTACGTACATACATACATACGCAGTACATACAGGATGCAGGGCGCGTCGAAGCAGTATGAGTCAACATAGTGATACCGCTAGTGTACAAGTAGGCAAAGCGGCGGCTTGCAGATACAAACCTATGTGTAAGTACTGGTAGAATACTAACTGCTTGTATACTACCTTGATAGGTTGTGAGAAGCCTGCGTCATCTTTCGAGGGAGAGCCTTTTACTACCGGCATATTCCTACCCGATAAGCCAACATGCTGTAACATCTATGAAGCGTCTATGCTAAATTGTTTGGATGGGCATTGTGAGTTTGTCTACCAGTACCACAATTACCACAGTACTGGTGGAAATGTCATGCCTCTCCTCTTGTCAACCTACACCTGCCTACTTTGCCTCCCTTCTGCACGGCTGGCTTGTGAGGTGAGTCGCGCTATTATGCTGAGGCTCTTATGGTAGCAACAAAAAAACGACAACATCACGAGTCGTCTGCTTTGTCAACGGAGGTGAAATGCATCTTCGTCGTAATAGCATATGTTGCCTAGCAGTATATCTAATGGTTTTATGTTTAAGTTTGATGCCAACCAAGTACTGTCTGCAAGTGAGAGGCGAGATGGACACACACGATGAACGGTGTATGCAGTATAGTAGCATTGGCAAGCCATCCCTACCCGAGATGAGCACTAGCGATGCCACTCAATATCAAGATCAGGAGACAATCAGTAGCAGGAGAAAACTGCCAGAAGAGCTGTATAAATCGGCTACAACACCAGCAGGGGCCCAGGCATGGGAACGGGTGGAGCAAGGGAAGCGATACAACCCTGAGCTGCGTGATGAGAGCACACTAGGGTGGCTCTGGGACCCCTGGCTCCGAGGAGGTACGTGGGCCCCTGGTTTCCTGTACTCCGGGTCTTGCGCACCTTGTGACCTGGAATCCACTCGCCGTTATGGGGCAAACAAGGACGCTCTGCCGACTCCGACCAATGGAGCCAGCGAGCGCGGGTGCAGACCCTAGACCGAAGCTCCTTGCTTGGTGTAGCTCGAGTCCCCGGCATAGCTACTAAACAGCCTCAGAAACCCACAGACGAGGTATAGCTACCCGTCTTCAGAGTATCGACGAAACACCGTTCTGTCTTTGGATGCATTACGCTAGCGCACCGATACAAGGACTGACCCTACTGCAGCAGTACTAGCACTAAGTTATAGAGACTTAATACTGTACGGTCGTAGTCTAGGCGGTTTACACCAAAATGACGCTGCCATTCAAAATCCCAGCCGATTCGTCTGGACCAAGATGAGGCTCCTTCACGTAGTGATTGACTACTGTTATCAACAATTGTAGCGTCAATTGCAATGTCCCTATTACGGAGCGTACACCAAGTTGTGTGATCACGAGGGTTACTTGCTGGCTTGTTTGCCCAACTATATCTTACAAGCAGTACGCGTTGTGCACGCTACCACTGAACACAGCTGAACGGCCCGTGTCAACTTGGAGGCTCAGAGTTTAGCAGGAGAAGCCGTGGGGGCCAAAACATATCCTTTACGCTACCTACGATAGTGTACAGTGCATCTGGGAACCTTCTGAACTAACACACCATTTCTTACTAAATAAGTCCTTCAACTGACGTCTAAGGCAAGAACATAGGCCTATGTCATGATGAAAGCAATACTCTAGTATGTCGGCGGCGAAAGTGTAAATACGGCGTAATTACACTTTCAATGCCTATTCTGGGAATACCGAGCTTTTACCTCGTTTATCCATACTTCAACCGTGGTGAATGTTGTAGAACCGCTGGGCTGAGGATGCCTTGGCCATAGTGTAAGTGATGCACTGTATTTTTGCTGTTAACATTCGGCAACTGACTTGAGTGGCTATATAGATAGACATGCCTATATCTTGCGTGCACGCGTTACTCTACTCAGTACTACAGCGATGACACTACCTGTCGTTCAAATTGAGCCGAGATTCTCGTAACTCACGAGTTTATACTACTCCTGTCTAGTAGGTCACTGCTATCTAGACCATGGTAGTTATACAGCGGTAATGACACCTTGTGTCTGCCGAGTGTTATACTACAGTAGCACGTGCGAAGTGACTAACAACGGTTGGTGGTTGGACTGATAGTAGAATACCTACTACATAACTTGTATGTAGAGAGTAACAGCATGTAATCTCCAAGGTCCTCTTAAGAAGAGGCATTCCTCACTGTCCAATGGCACCTATTGAACAGACCAATTTGTGTCACTTCTGTCACTGAAACGTGGTATACCATACAGCTCAGTACTAGATACGTGGTGTAGTTGAATATTTCTAATGGGGTTGGTAGAGAGTATATGCGTGGGATCAGAAAGATTATTGGTACTACGTGACTACCTAAACGTAGCAGGTACTACTTCCAGTGGTCTTTTTAACTTAATACGGCTTATGCATACTTTCACCGCCATACATATAACACTGCTTGCGTAGGTGCCTAGTACCAACTTAAGTACTCCATCAATACTGACAGTAGGACCTATCTGATGCTCTTCTGTGGGTAGTATGTGGTACATGTATCCATCACGATTGTTACCATTAACGTGTTATGCAATTCTGAAGCTTCTCTAATCCGCACGTGCAAGCCCCTCCACGATCCACCCAACCCGATTCTGTTTGTCTGCTTCCCTTCTCAATCCAACTCTGATAATACATCAAGCTCCCCACATCTCCCAGCTTCGCCCCTCCCCCTCCCCCCTGCCCCTCCAAGCTCCTACCTCCCACCTCTCCCACCTTCCCATCTCACATCACATATCTACATAGCGCGACTGTCCATATCCCGTCCCTACCTAGACTGAGTACCTAAGGCGTGCTTCACTGTAAATGATCCCACTCAACGGCCTACAGCACTACCTTGACCTACCTGAAGGGCTGCTCAAGTGCTGCAACCCAGTACACACATTACCTACCTACTTACATGCCTAGCGCTTCCTCATTAGATTAACTGGTATACCTACCTAGGTACCTACCTGCTTGTATGTATCTCTGCCAGCCGTCCATTCTCTTTTGAGATCAGGACCCGATAGAGGTACCTATACCTAGGGGTAGCCCACCTGTATGGCTCATCTGTGCCTACCTAATCTTCACTAACCTACCTACCTGCCCACGGCCCTACTGATGGCAACTACAACTGCCCTCTGTTAGATTTCCAATCATTGCTTTACCCAGGAACCACCACATTGCTACAACAGACCGTCTTCAACCACTTTGCCTCAATCACAGACTTGCCTTCCCGCAGCAGAGTCCACGGTTCGCAGCCGTTGGAATATCTTTTTTCTCCCTCCTCCCTCCTCTTCTCCTCTCTGTGTGCAATCCACCCGCCATGTCCAATTCGTCGCCGCCCGCTACCGCTACCGCTGCCGCCGCCGCCGCCGCCGCCGCCTCCTCGTCAGCTCCTGCGACCAACGCTAGCAACGATGATTCTGGTATGTCCGCCTACCAAACCCACCGCGCCCACGCACACGCACCAAACACAGGTAGAAACTGCCATACTGCCATACTGCCAGACTGCCAGACTGCCAGATTGGACTTGCCCCCCCTCCTGCCCCTCCATCCCTCCATCCCTCTGTTCCCAGCTCCCCTCCTCAATTCGATGCCCTATCGATCGGTCAATCTACCTGCCCTTTAACCTTCCTTGCTCGATCAATCCCAACCATCATATCTACCCGTCCCCTCTGCTTACTTACGTCTTCCCTCCGTAATTGCTACCGCCCGGTCTGCCTGCGTGGAGAGCCTGCAACACATGGGACTGCCAACCTCCTGATTCGTCGCTGTTACTGACCATGACTGCCAATGCCCCAGCGTCCACCATCACCGTGAACACCACCAAAGCTCCCACGCCTGCTTCCGCGCCCGCGCCCTTTCCGCCGCCCAAGACCGACAAGCCGCGTCCCCATGTCTGCGCGACCTGCCAGCGCTCTTTCGCTCGTCTCGAGCATCTGAAGCGGCACGAACGCTCCCACACCAAGGAGAAGCCCTTCGAGTGCCCCGAGTGCACGAGATGCTTTGCCCGCCGGGACTTGCTGCTGCGCCACCAGCAGAAGCTCCACCAATCGACGACCCCTTCCTCGCGTCCGAGGAACCGGCGAGAGAGCACGAGTAGTACTGCCACCGCCCAGAGCCGCGCTCGAAAGAACAGCGTCGCCGGGACCAGCGCTGCTGCCGGCCCTGCCGCATCCGCCCCTAACAATGGCTCCATGCGTCCGCGGGCAAACACCATCAGCCATGTCGACCCGAACCACGTGCAGATGATTGCTGCCGCCAACGCTTCCGTCGCCCGGAGTCAGCACATGCCCGCGGCGCACCATAGCCGCCACCAGAGCCTGGTCGGCCTGCCAATGCAGAACATGGACCATGCGTTCGCTGGCATGTCCTCCGTCATGGGCCACCGCGGCATGGGCCACGGCCTACCTAAGCTGGAGACCCATGGCATGCATACTATGGACTTCAACAATGCCGGTCTGCGCACAGCTCCGCCGTTGGCTTTTCAGCCCGATTTTGATTTTGAGCAGCTTTTGTTCGGTCAACCAAGTTCCACCATAAACCCAAATGCGCTGCATTATACCGGGTCTCCTCACTCCATGGCGCTGGATCCGACCTCTCCATTTGGCAACGGCATGACGGACATGCCCACGAACCAACATGTTGAGGATAGCTTTGACTGGCTCACAGGATTTGAGCAGGGCATGTCTTTTAACAATAACCAACATGAGAATGCTGTTGGTGGATCATCTCCATCTGCAATGAGCACAACTAGCCAGAGTGGCATCAGCGATGTAATGCTTGATGGTTCCAACAACACGACCATGCCGGCTGTTACCAGCTCCATCTGGCCGACCACCCTCATGGGACCTCCTCAGGTTGCTAACCACTTCTCCATGGACATGAGCAACAACAGCGTCTTCCCAGATTTGTTGAACGGTGCTCCTGTCTCACCCCAGCCTCCTGCCCAAAAGACAATGAATGATGTTTACTTCTCGACCCCACCCTCTTCTATGAGCTCCCTGAGCCCTTCGATTATGCCGGGGCTTACGGCGCAGAACATGAATCAGGCCTTGAATTTCGGACCGGGTCCCGATACTGCCACTTCCATGAGCGGCGGCCACCAGTCCCATTCACCCGTAGCAACAATCACGGACACCACAAGAAACGCTGTAATCAGCGCTCTCTCCCAATGTATGATTATGAACACCAGTCGCAAATATTCCTTCCCCTCGCCGAATTCCCCTATGTCCCCACAAGTTCAGCCCAACCAGGACGGTGTACCTGACATTGCCAAAAACTTGCCAAGCACTCAAGACCTACAGCGATATGTCGGGAGCTATCTTCAATATTTCCATCCGCATTTACCATTCTTGCATGTACCTACGTTATCTTTCGATATGCCACCCACTACAAGCGGGCGTAACGGTACCGCTGGTGGCAGTGGATGTCTGCTCTTATCCATGGCCGCTATTGGTGCTTTGTATGAATATGAGCGGCCGCAGTCTCGAGAATTGTTTGAGATGGCCAAGAAGATGATCCAGTTATATTTGGAGGAACGTCGAAAGGCCGATATGCGTAAGGCGGATTTTCGGCGAACTCCTGCGTCTGATCAGGGCACGCAGGGGACCGACTCTTTCGTTCATACACCATTATGGCTTGTTCAGGCCATGCTGCTGAATGTGGTATATGGCCACAACTGTAGTGATAAGATCGCCAATGATATTGCATCTACCCATTCTGCAGCGTTAGTAAGCTTAGCTCAGGCAGCTGGCCTACTCAGACCCCTTCAACTGGATTCTACAGAGATCCGTGAGATTCAGGTGAACGATGCCGAGGGAAGTTGGAACGGCACTGTGAAATCCGAGACGGAAGAACAAGCAGAATGGTTGCGATGGAAGACCATGGAGGAGCGCAAGCGCACACTCTACATCATCTTCATACTTTCCAGCCTTTTAGTGACTGCCTACAACCAAGTCCCCGCGCTAACCAACTCCGAAATTCTTCTTGATCTGCCTTGTGACGAAGAATTCTTTGCGGCCGAAAGTGCGGCAGCGTTCCAGCTAAAAGGCGGTGCTCGAGCCGCTAATCACAACCGGATGACCTTCCATGATGCGTTAGGGGAGTTACTCCTCACTAATGAAAAGCAGCAAAAACTCGCCTTCAGCAACAACCAGCCATTCGGGTCTACGATTAGCTTGCACGACATTTCAAAGAGCGAGCTCAAACCAAGCACCCTTGGCTGTCTCGTCCTGATCAACGCACTACATAACTACATTTGGGAGACACGACAGCGCCATCAGAATAAAGTCTGGACAAATGAAGAGACCGAGAAGATGCATCGGCATATCGAACCGGCCTTAAAGGCATGGCAATCTGCCTGGGCCAGCAATCCACATCATAGCTTGGAAAGACCGAATCCCTTTGGCATGGGCCCGTTATCAGCCGATGCCATCCCACTACTCGATTTAGCCTATGTTCGCCTCTTTGTGAACATGGCACGGACAAAGGAGAAGTTCTGGCAGCGCGACTGGGAAGGGTTGGCCGAGGAATTGTCTCGTGGAGCCGAAATTATCCAGCATGCTGAGCATTCTCCTGCATCCAACGCAGAGTCTATTACGGATCCCTCAGATGCATCAGCCACCAGCTCTGTTTTTGTAGATTCGCCACCCACTCAGTCCTCTTCACCCGAATTTTCCGCTGTCAAATTCCCTACGAACTTGTCCACCCAGCCACAGTCACATTCTCCAAGTTCCAGTCGCATTATCTCACGCCGAGAGAAACACCTGCGCAAGGCTGCATTTTATGCCGCTGATTCACTTTCCATGTCTGATAAACTCGGGGTAACATTTGCGGAATTCACGAGCCGAGAGCTTCCGGTACAGTCTGCCATGTGCTCGTTCGATTGCGCACAGGTTCTAGCCGAGTGGATTTCAACTCTTCAAGATCGTGTGGGACGATACCTAGGTATACTTGGGAAAGATGACGTCGATTTGACCGCAATTGCTGCTGTTATGCTTCTGGAGGAAGAGGATATGAAGCTTATTGTCAAAATTCAAGAACTCCTAGGAAGTGCTGAGATGAAGATGGGCATTGACTTGGCGAATGGTACTATCAACGGTGGTTTCGATCCTCAGCTACAACTCGACGCAATGGGCGGATATGCTGCCAAGATTCTACGTGTTACGGCCTGCATGCTCGATAAATCGGCCGTATGGCCAGGTAAGTTGACAAGCCGTCTTCAATTGAGCAAACCCTGACATTTCCTTCAGTTCTCAACCTCATGGCGCGCTGCCTTGAGACTCACGCAAAGATTGCCCGAACTAGGGCTGAAAAGTCAGTCCTCGCTACTGAGTAGTGGGTGGGCGAGGCAGTGCTACTAAGCTTCCTGGTCCATACATACGCCACTTCCCAGTAATTCGTTTTGAGCACTGGCCGCAACGCGAAGAGGAAGCAATCTGCTCTTTCGTTGCCGCTTCAATGAAGATCCACACAGCGACTTTTACACAGCTGTCGCAGGGCGCTTCGTCTGGTGCTGTAATCCAAAACTCGTCTGGTCTTACTGCCACTAGGCCATGCCGGTCTCTTGGGCCGGCACACTTTACTCGAATTCCAATTGCTTTCGGCGATGCCTTCTCTTCATTTTTGAATCGTCAAGTCTTGAGCTGGGGAAGGGACAGCCAACCTTTTTCTTACTATGATACCATGGCTGGCTCACCCGATCATACAAAGCACTCTTCTTCCATGTCATTTGCAGTCTTGAGACACCCATTTGCCGTGTCTATTTGCCTTGCGTTACTCACTTGATGCACTACCCGATGCGTGTCATACTGATCATAAGTTTCTGGAACTGGAACGAGACGACTGTAATGGACGATGTTTTTTTAACGAATCAACGACTCACCATACTGATGAGGAATGTCCTTATACTGGAAGGGAGATAATCTCAAATGGGAGCTCAACCGAACTGGAAGAAAAGATGCTTTGGGGTGCTATCGCCCTGCTAAAGGCCGGATTTTTACAATGCTTGAACACTCGTAGCCTCCGCCGCTTCGTTGACGCCGGAGTTTCGAGTGAAGCGCTGGGCAGCGTCTGAAACCTAAGAACGTCTTAAGGTTGTGCGAGGATACGGAACCGCTGTAAGCGCTGGGTTGTACTTCACCCGATATCGTGGGAGTATCCGGGGCGGTGATGGACACTGCGTGATGAAACCAGACGTATGGGGAGCCTCTAGCTTACTCCCCGCGCCGACCGAAGCACCACGTCGTGAATTCACGAAATGGACGGGAAGACGAATGTGATGGATGCGAGACAAACGAACCAGATCATGGGCTAATCGACGCAGTTTCGATCCCGAAGTGCCAAGCACTTCCCGTTAAATACGGAAAAGAAACAGGAAGTCGTGGCTGTTGGCAGCCGCGGTATCTCTGTCGAGAATAGAAGAGGTGCTCTTCGTATGTTGATCAAAAGGGCTTTTTTGCAAGACAGGACGAGAAAAATACAACGAAGCCCGGGTCGTATTTTGGAGTCTTGCACAGCTGTTTGAATTAGGCTCCTTGATATGGATGGCGCGTACCATACCTTCCACGTAGTTAAATAGTCAAGGAAACGATGTTTACGAACAGTTGTCAATCCGCTTATTATTACATGTCCCGCCAACGCTCACACTGACTCCTTTGTCTTCACGATGAGCTATGTGCTGTTATATATAATAATACCTTGCCATTATGAACCATCTAAATCCCCTTGCTTCCAGAGAACGGGATGTAAATAGCACACTAACCACCTTTTCAAGTTCTACCTGTCCAGAGCTATAAGACATTGATACTAGCGATAGCAGTCATGATGATGGTACCCACCCGAATAATTAAGGCCCATAGAATCACTCTAAAGAAGCGTCATATAAGAAGAGCTAAAGGTTTTGGATGTGAATAGGACTTAGTCCATCTTGCCCTTTTCTCTCCCCTCCGAATCATTATTAATGCTCGTGCCCGCGCTGCTCGGGGCGATACAGTAGCTGAAATCTACGACACCGACAAGCTTGCTCACGCTCGCGACGAGGCCTTCGAGGTCGTCGCACACGAGGGTGCTGCACACCTGCAGCACGGCGAACTCGGCGTACCCGGCCTGCGTCATGTTGCGCGTGTCGAGGAGGCTGTGGGGCTCGTGCGGCGTCTTCTTGTTCTTGTTCTTCTCCTTGTCTGCGTTGGTATCATCGATCTTTACGCTCGCCGCGCTACTGCCACTGCTGCTGACGTCGGCGGTGATGGTGGTGCAGAGCGTCTCGAGCTGGCGCGTGAGCTCGTAGGGGCGGGGCACTGTCAGGTGAGGTGGGAGGGAGTGGCCGGACTGCAGCGCGTTCGAGAGTAACGTCAGCGTGCAGATGATGCTGTGCTGCGTGGGCGAGATGTCGGCGAGTAACACGGCCAGCGCATCGCGCCACGCACGGCTGCTCTCGCCCTCGAATCGCTGGTTCTGGTGGTGCTTCCCTGAAGAGGTCAGGACAGGCTTGCAGTGTGCCGTCGAGGCGGCGTCCAATGAGTCTGTGAACGTCATCCCTGCGGTGCCTTTGCCACCGCCGCCGATGGTGTAAGACAGCAGTGTCAAATACGAGTTGATGCGCGACGCTCGCAATATTATATCCTCGTACAGCTCGCGCGGGAACTTGCCGCCTATTGTTGGCTCCCAGCGCTGAAAGTCGGCGTGCTGCTTAAGTGAGGGCAGCAATAGCATCAGCTTGCCGAACAGACGAGTGCGATGTTTCGCAAGTTGATGAGCGGGTGTTCCCTTCACGTTGCGGTCGCCGCCGGTGCCGTTGAGCTTACTTTTAAGCGTCTCATTGATCACGCTGAAGTAGTTGGCGAGCAGGTACAAGGTGACTGCAAGGTCACGACGCAACCATGTGCGCTCTGTCACAGGTGATGGGAAGATGGTCCAAAAGAAAGCGACAAGGCAGCCGGCTGCGACAATCGCTAGGCGATACGGCGCAAGCTCATATATCCTATGTGATAACAATTAGTATAATTACCGTGAGGCGTGTTGTTATCGCTTACGGATAGAATGGCTGTCCAGTTGACTCAGACGCTGCTATACCGATCTTGAGTACTTGTAGTTCGTATCCGATGATCAAAACTTGTGTTATCATACAAAGAACAATAGCAGGAGTCAAGTGTGGGAATTTCAGCAGGAAGTAAAGGGAGATGGCTTGAAACAGATACAAGAAGACGAAGATGCCGGGGATCTTCTCGTCGACAATGTACCAGATGATCAGAGTGAGCACGACTGCTGCGAGGGTCCCTAGGATCCGGCAGAGGAAACCAAATATTGATTGTCCGGAAGCTACAAACATCTTGTTAGTGGGAAGGTTTCGATAATAGAGGGGGTTAACAGGGTATAACAAACTCTGTGTCATGCCGATGGCGATAATAATCATCGCCCATACAAGCCTTTGCTCTTGGAAGAACACATGCGTCTGTTCGAGGAATGCGATGATGCCAATGGTTAGGGTGGCACAAGCACAACGGAATCCAAAAGCCGATTCCTCAGACGAGAAGAACTTCGAGATAGCGCGCACAGCGTTTCCTGCACGCTGCCAGATGTTCATCGGTGGCAGATGCTCTGGATCTCGCTTTACCGTAAAGCTGTCGCCCAAGCGTATAGTCGCCATACCGCTGTCGAATATGTCCGCATCGTTCTCCTGGCGCTCGTCCTCCTCACTGAAAATGCTCTTGATCCATTTTCGGAGCACCTTTGGCTTGGGGATGATTAGCCTCTTCCGTGCCATCGTGCCGTCGGCTACTTTTGAGTCTGCGAATTGAACAAATCGCAAAACCCCTTCACCTGCCGCTTCCATCTGCATGGTGGTTAGTATAATCTACAACCAGCTGTGCTATAGAATTGCAAACTCTCCCAGACTTCAACAATTCGTCTGGCAATACAGTTCATTCGACAACTCCTCAAGGAACCATGAAGAATCGAACGTATACTTACAAGAGTCTCGATATAGAGCAACACGTAGAGCTGTCCATGATCATGCTGGTGCCGAGCATCCGTCTGAGGTGAAACCTTGTTAATGTCGTGCAACGAAGAATCCTCGGTCAAGAGGCCCTTTTCTCTGGCCCAAGCATGAAGAATCGAACCTCGAATATCACGGAAGCGCTGAATCTTGACCTTGAGAGCCTCTGCGAAACCCTCATCTCCGGGCTGAATGAGATCACCTCTGGACTCAACATCAGCATTCATGGCAGATCCGTTAGTGTTGCTATCGTTCTTCTTGGACGTCTTGGGACGTGGAATTACTTCTAGCAACATTCCGGCATCTGTGTTCCATTGGGTCAGTTAGTTACTCTTGCAGCTATGATAGGCAAGCGGCTGAGGGATGTTGCGTGCATGCGGGACACACTCGTTGCCCGAACGGGAGGCTTTTGCCTCTACAAGCAGGTGGCACGTGGATAAACGTCTTCAAAGAAAGCTTACGTTGCAACCCTTCATCAATAGCCATTGAAAGATTTTCGAATGGCTCGTGAAGTTGTTTCATGACCTCATTCCATACACGTTTATCTTCATTTTTCTCAGCAAGAATCTCCAGCGGCGTCTCCGCGTCGGTAACCCATCCGCGTTTCTCGGCGAGCCGCTGAAATATATCAATGACCGTACCGATGCCATGAATCGGTACTACGACACCTCGACAAAGCTCTAGCACGGTCGTTAAGTCTTTGGCTGCTAGTTTGGCCCACGCGATATCCCTCTTGGCGAATGGTAAATCCATATATATCTTGCTAGTCAGGAGCCGCAACTTGAACATTGTTTCTTTGATGGCCTTTGCCTCGGCGGTTGACTTCGGCTCAGGCTGCGCTCTCTTTTTCCCTTTGCTTTTCGCCTCCTTGTCGATACTTGCGCTGTCGTCGGAGCTTTCGGATTCGCCACTAAGATGGGTTGCCGCGCAAATATCAGCAGGGACAGCAAACATGTCCTCTCTTTCCAGACTCTGTAGGTACGCCTTTTCTTGCTTCACGGCCCCCTGGAGAAGCTTGATAAGACCATTGATCTGAGCGGCCGAAACCGCCCGGCTCGGGACCGGGAGCACCAATAGGCAAATCCCGGTTGCGATAGCGAAGCCGGTTAACATGGCCGTCAGCAGCCGTCGCACGAGAGCCTCAAAGGCGACAGTGCTCGTAATCTGTGGGCTAAGGGTGCACAAGATGTTGGTCATGATGGAGTAGACAATGCTCGGTATGTTCAGGTTCGGGTACTTGGCGCGAAGAGTGTTCACAATCCATATATTGGCAAACAGCCATACGCCAGATACGGCCGCCTGACTCGAATTGTACGCAGCCGGTATAGTCTCGGTGTGCAGGCGCGCTTGCAGTGCTGACCACAAGATCAACAGAGCGATGGCGGACCCGATGCCCAAGAGCAGCAGATTGAGAATCAAGGTCTGCACAAACTTGCCGCGAGGAAGAGCACTAAGTGAAAGCACGGCGACGATGCCGACAAGGTACCCGAAAGTCGAGAATTCACTAGCCACCGCGTCGGACTGGTAGATGGCCAGTGCAATGACGGGCGAAAGCGCGCCTCTGCCACATGATCGTATTAGTATTGGTATTAGTATAGGAGTCTATGCGCATTGCATTGACTGCAGGTGGCGGCACATATGTATATCAACGTGCGTGTGCGTATAGACACATGTATATATATACACGATAATTAGGAGGATGAGGATGATATCTTACTTGAACATGGCTTTTAGGGTGGGCATGTCAAGACCCAGCCTGGTCATGATACCCATGATGAAGCTGGGCTTTGGTTTTTGGGCCTGTTCTTTCGTCGAGGGCGCGTTATTCATGCTTGGCTTCGCATTATCTCCTCTCACACCACCGGTCGCTCGATCAAGACTATTAGACTGAACGACCTGCTCGTAGCTGTCCCTGTCGACCGGTTCTCGGATGATGTCATCCTGGTGTCCAGGCGAGCTGCCAGCCATCGTGAGCATATGTACCTCATGAAAGGGTTTGTGATGGCGCAAACGAAACGAATAAACAGAATGACCTAATGAATGAAAAGGAATGCCGTCGCTAGCTTAAAGACATCGAGACATATGCTGCTACATGTAGAATCGAATACAATTGGTTGGATCAGAGAACAAGAGCGGCAGTTTTCGCGACATTAGGAACGGCCCCATGAAGACGGTAAGTTCTCGTTAGTTTGCCCTTGGCTGTGCGCGAAGTTCGTTAGCATCTAATTCCCGGTATCTGTGCCTGTTAGGTGGGTATGCGAGGTGAACTAACGGCTCGTAGAGTCCAGCCCTTACTATGTACACTAGTACTACGTCGTGTAACCAACGCCCATATCGCCCGCCAACCGTTCTCATGGGAAAGTACCTTTTCTTGCCACACGGTCCTGTAGTATCATCATCTCATGGCGACATTCCGAGAGGAACCTATGACCCTCGTTGCGTTTTATGAGTTAATTGCAACAATTGGAAATATTCGCTTCAGATCTTGTTGATTAGGCCAGAATTTGCTGTATTTGCGATCCGAATCGTGTTTAGAGACCCCCGTCTTGGCCTGGTTACTTAGCCATTAACCGATGGGCATGAGTAAGAACCCAACCGCATTGGCCAATCAGCCCTATACAATCATCCCCGTCTCTTCTTAGCACCCTTTGCTGATTTACCTAGAACGTCGGAAAAGCCGATATCAACTTCAAACGGCAAAGCAATCGTATTGGGTTACACAGCATTTGGAATGCTCTTGAGGCGACAGCTTGGCAGTCACTTCGTATCCAACATCATGACGGTAAGAGATTCTCTTTCTTCTGACTCGGCTTCTGGTTTTACAAATCAGCCGACATGAGTCGTCTACATTGGGCATCGTGAACAGTAGATGGCTTATCTCAACTTGTCTGCATCTTCATCTCGGTGTAATACGCGATGAGCACAAACGCACTTTCTACATGGAAGACGCGCTATAATGGGGCTGTTGACGCGCGATAACCTATTAACGGCGTCGTTTTGCGTGACATTGGACGATGTTGAAAGCGTTTGTTCCAGAAGTAACAGTATTGTTCCTTCCCTACTCAGCCATGCTTGCACACATTCCTCATGTGTTTATCTAAGATATTACTAGAACGTCTAGCCAAAGTCGTGGGAGGCAAGAGTTGGCGCTTATTATTTACCTACTCAAGTAGTTTCACAATCCTGGAGACCTTCATCTTTTCTGAGGGTGTACAGCTGCGGCAAAGTGTTCGAACAGTTACGGCGATAGATCATATAGAATGCACCTTGGTGGTCAAGCAATAGAGAGTGTGTAATGGCACGCATATTGCATTTCCTTCTTCACAACTCTGAGAAATCAGAGTATGTGATGAAAAAAAAGGGTGGTCCGTTGAGAACCGGTGTTGTACCAAAAGGCACGAGCCAAGCATTCTTGTCAAAGACAACGGCCGCAAGACGAGCCTCGAAAAGAACAAAAAATTGGGTGAATCCAAAGATTCGAGTGAGCAATTGTAATGAGCAATAGTTTCAGAGCCAAAAGGCAGCAAGTTAGAGCAAGGGTCAATCTCCAAGCCAGCCGTCCCCGCTACCAAGGCCGAAATCACCTAGCCGGGTCTCCAGGCCGACCAGACAACAACAGCGCACCGATCCTGGGCGTTTCCGTAGAGTTCAGCTGAGACGTCAATAGGGAGGAGGGTCCATCCGAGTATGCGAGAACAACACTGCGCGCTATCTCCGAAGAGAGGCCACTGGTCAGAGAGGAGAACACCTTGCCGCTCAACCTCAAATCCCATATCAGCCCGTCGGTCATCGAGTCCGGAGACTCGGAATGGAAAAACCCGAGGCAGTTATCCACCACGCTCCGAGAGCACATCACAAGCCATACGGCCATCGGGGTGCCCAGGGGAGGTCCGGTAATATACACCGTGCTCACAACGTGGCTCACGACGACGCAGTTGGGTTCCCGTAGGTTCCCGCCCGAGTCGCCATGAGAGCATCTGATCAGGTCCCAGCGACACAGGAACTGCGTCTGACGAATCAAGTCCGAAACGGAAAGGCAAAGCACTAAGCAGGAAGGGATCTCACCGACTTTATCTCTCATGGCCAAGGCAATACTCTGAGGTCAAGACAGTATACCGGCCGTCGATTCGAGGTCCAGGGACGCAGCTTTTTTATTCTTCCGAGGTAAGAAATGGCGGCCAGCTAATACGCGTATGGGTGGAGTCTCGTGGTGATTACGCAGACGGCGGTTTGTAAGGGTATGGCTACACGCGCATTTGGTGCGGACTGGTCTCCTCTTGACAGTTACGTCCTGGCGTGCTCTCTTTCGCTCCGGTTCTACTTCAAGAGTCGACTCCTTCGCGTGTTCAGGGACCCTTTGGAGATTGTAGGATACAGTCTGAAGATAGAGTTAGCACGCGTTGGGTGTAAGTGACATGAGGGGGTTTCTGGATGTTTTGTTGCTCAGCACGTGGTCACATCCGAGATATGTGAGCTAGTAATTAGAGACTGCATATTACTGTTAGCTCGAGCGGAATAGAACACAAGATTTAGGAATAAACTTACCGCTTCCGGTGCATGTGCTATATTGCTTTGCTTATTCTTGAGCTACTTGTTTCGCGTAGTGGCTTGTGGAAGTTAGTGTGCCCTGGAAGGTGTGGGAAACTGGAAACTGGTAACAGTGTGAGCAGCCGAGAAGCTTTGAGACGACGGCCATGCTGTCGAATGAAACTTATCAGAGGATTGATTCAAAACAAGCTCATGATGATACACACAGAGGCCAAGAGATGACAGGTAAGTGAGAGGTCGTGATTGGCACGATGTGGTGAGATGTTGATGATGTGGGATATGTATGGAAGATACGCAATGATGTGGGATGTTGTGGCAAAGGACATATGTGAATTGGTAGGTAGGAATCAAGGTATAAGAGAGAGAAGAGGAGGAGGAGGAAGAAGAAGAGGAAGGCAGGTGGGAAGGAAGGTGCGTAGGTACATATATACTTACACACGCGTGGAAGTGATATAGGTACCGAAGTACATGACGCGAAAGGGCCCTAAAGCGCGTGAGTGCAAGGTGTATGATAGTGGTGGCTTGGGAGGGACTGCAATTGTAACCAGAGATAGAGGCACACGAGTATTGATGAGCCAGAAAGTTGCCAGACGCGTAGCCACGTCTTTTGAGATCAGCCTACCTCTTCACGCTGCACTAGAAGGCTGGGTGCCGTGTTGGAGATGACTGATGCAATGACTGATGAGATAATTGACGAGATTAAGGCTGGTTATAAAACTGAAGGGAGGTGATTGAACATTCTGGAAAGATGAGAAAATGCCGGGACCGCTGCAGTTGAAGTGTGGAAAGGGTGTAGTGCGGTTGTTAGGTGATTGAGGTATGTGGGTAGAATGGATATATGAAGGTAGAAGTAGGAAAGGAGAAGGAAGTCGTGGTGAAGTAGGATACCTAAGTACGTACCTGAAAAGGAAGGTTGTTGAGATCTGGTACTTAGGTACATACAGGTAATAGAAAGAAATCAGGAGAAGGCAAGGGAATTGCTGTAGTAGCATACCTTTGGGAACGGAGTGGTTGAGGTATGACTGTTGTTTGTCAAGGGACTAGTTGGGTGGCCTCACAATGGGAAAGGGCTCAACAACTAGCTGTAGCAAGGAAAGATCGAAAAGGTGGCCAAGAAACATGAAGCGAGAGTAATTACGCTGATGTTGATCGAACTATTGTAGGGGGATGAAAATGTGTTGCAGCTGTTGGTTGGGCGGTAGGCTAGAGGAAGACCAAGAAGAGAAGTTCAATGTTGTTGATACCGGAAAGGTGGGCGATTTCCACTTGTACCTAGGTACTTATGATGCTCAGATATGAGCATGCCTAGCAGAGTGAGTAATGCGTGCTTCAGGGTTTCGATGAATTTGGCAGTCGCGCTATGGAGGAGAGATCTTATTGTGTACTGAACACTGGTATGGCAACATAGGGTGACCTTCAGGTATGTTATGTAAAGAGTACCTATAGGCTTGCGAGACCACCGGTGGTCCTGAATTCGAGGAGGGAAAACCACAAGAAGTAAGTCTACTTCAGTTGAGGCATCCGATTAGAATATCATAAGCTGCGGAATACAGGTCTAGTATATGCGAGAGTACATTTCTGATGCACGTAGAGGCAAGATTAATTAGATACTATTGTTATGCTGTATAAATACAAGAGATCTACCTGAATGTAATGTTATTGTAGTCATATTGACAATGTGTGGTTGTTTGTGTATGTACCAGCCTGGTCCGGCTTTGCAGGTGATTACATAAGTTATTAGGCCAGCAGATGCGATCACTTCCTAGGAAGTCGCTCTGCTCACGTGTAGCGCAATTAGAGCCTGGGCTAGAAGCGGCATGTAGCCGATTCTGATACAAACATAAAGGAATCAACCGTAGTGTCCTAAGACGTCCGAAGACAGTATTGCTTTTATGGTATTTTGGTTGTATTGTTATGAGCTCTTTCCCCTTTGAACCTATATGGTATATAGTAAATCTAAACCCCTACTCTAAAATACAATCATTTTATAGCCTTAGCGGCTGGTGTCTAAGACGTATCGTCCAGCGATCTTTCCTGCTTCCATTAAGTCGAAGACTTCTTGCAGTTGGCTCAGGCCAACAACCTTGTAGGGGGCCTTGATGAGTCCCTGGCGGAAGAACTCGATGGCCTCAGCCGTGTCCTGCCGGTTACCGACGTAGCTTCCCTTGATGTTGATCATACTGTTTCAATTATTAGTAAATGGTGTCCCTTGCAGCGACAAGTAGTTGTTGGAGAGTGCGGGGAAAAGGAGGACCTTGTAGTGGCGAGAGCAATGGGAAAGTGGTAGTGAGGGGAAGCAACATACCGAGTGACGGTGTCGAAAACAGAAGCCTTCAGGTAAGCATTTGCTGGCAGACCAACGCAGACAATAGTGCCCCTTGGGCGGACGTACTCAGCAGCCTGCTGGAAGGGCTTCTCGGAGACAGCGAGCAAGAGCACAGCTTGGGGACCGAAGCCCTCGGGTGTGAGCTTCTTGACGTCTTCGACGATGTTCTTGCTGGTCATGAAATCGACGTAGGCGACGGCGCCAAGCTCCTTGCATACCTGCGCCTTTTCGGCACCACCGTCGATGGCAATGGGGTGCAGACCCATGGCACGGGCGTACTGTATGGCAAAGGTACCAAGACCGCCACCCGCACCAACGATGGCTACGTACTCGCCAGGGCGCGCATTTGATTCCTTAAGGCCCTTATAGACAGTGAGACCAGCGCATAGCACAGGCGCGATGGACTCGAGGTTGCATTCCTTCGGTATCCGGGCCACGTGAGCGGCCTTACCGATGGCGTATTGCTGGAAACTGCCGTCGACCGTGTAACCAGACAGGTCAGGGTTAGGGCAGAGAGACTATATATACCATGTCAGTCTACCATGCAACGATCTCCACTGTCATCTTCTTTTCTTTCAGGGTCTATCTGCGACATACCTCGTCGGCTGTTCTGCAGAAAGCGCAGCTCAAGCATGATCCGTTGAGCCACTTGACACCGGCGTAGTCACCAATTTGAACATCGTGAACAAGCTCACCACGGGCGACGACGACACCCGCACCCTCGTGGCCACCGACGAGGGGGATCTTGGTGTCCAAAGGCCAGTCGCCCTTGACAGCATGCAAATCGGTGTGGCAAACACCGGAGTACTTGATGTTGATAAGAACTTCATCTGGGCCGGGCTTGGGGACCGGGATCTTCTTGTACACGACCTCTGGCAGGGATGTTAGTGCCTACATTCTCGAGAGAAGTGAGGATGTCTGGGAGGACATACTGCCGCCGACCTTCTCCAGAACCTGCGCCCATTGCTCTGTTGGGATAGACATGGTGTTTATTGGAAGAGTTTGTTTGTGTGTGGATGTGTGAGGGAGAGAGAGAGAAGTATTGTATGTGTTTGTTCGAAGAACGAATATCTTGTTGTTGCTATGAAGAGACTGGTGGTGTGATTGAGAAATCTTCAGTGTTACCGAGAAAACACCAAGGTTATATATACTTCGAGAGAGGCATCACGAACCCTAGGAATCTGACGGCCGCTCACAGCAACGACACTAAGAGACAGCCACTACCCCTCACGCCACCATTGAAAGCAAATGGCTAGACTACGAACGCCATCAATACGGGGGTCGACGATCAACATGTTGTCTCCTTCGCACCGCGTGGCATGCCCGCCCCGCTACGGCGGACTCAGGATAGCCCGCGTACATGGAGGAGTCCGGCGATGGCGGTTCCCAGGCTTGCCAGGCTGGATACCGACTAGATGCCGGCTAGGGATTTTCCTGGGTATCAGCTACTATTCTCAGCAGTTAGCACTGGACTACACTAGTGTAGCCATCGGACATCTCTTCGGGCTGTTATTTCGGTATCGTCACATAGTGATAGTGGAGACGGGACACGACAATCCAGGGGGCAGCCAACGCCGGTTGCGCTGGGGGGCACTCAGCATTCATGGATTGATTGAATTGACTGCTTTCGTGCTCGAGCCCGGCCGACCGTCTTTCCCTTTTGACTGCTCAATGCTCAGTAACCGTTAACTATTACCTGGGTTGTGTGTATTATTACTAACGCTCCAAACCAGGGTGAACCTGCTAGCGGGATCACCAGCACAATCAGCGGGCGGTCTACTGACTGAGCAGCCCATTTCACGCGGAAACGCCCGCGCTGTAGGTATCTGCCGCTTTTGCCGCGGCCTGGACCCGGCTTTACGTATCGTGATGCCAAAAAGTCGCCGAGTCAGCCCACTATGACGCTGACGCTTGCTGACGCGCTTATCTGGCAATGCACCGAGTATGATCCACCCATTACTGGACAGCAACATAACAATGTCGTCTATAGTTGGTTTATCGCCCGCCATCATTACGCCTGTATTGGTGTACGGCAGCTGGGATGGGCTCCAAGAGGCGTACTGAGAGTAGTGTAGTTTCTAGGGTAGATACTCAGTAAATAGCGTATAATCCAAGTGCGCTTTGGTATGCACGATACATGTACATGCACATGCACACATCATGTCATGTCGTTCTCGGTAGAACGGAAGGGCTCAATATTCCAGTTCTAGAACCACTCGAATCCTTTGAGGCTTGTGGTGTATTGTATGTCTTAATGCAGATTGTTGGAGAAAGGGAGAAAAGTTACTAATAGGCCCAAAGCCAATGGAGCGACGACGCCAGATGCAGTGGACGGCAGAAACTACAGTACGCATAGGGCCTAGCGGTGGCCTGGCAGGGCCCCCTAATTGCCCCCAGCGCTGCCCCAGACTGGGGGATCAACACTAAAATTTATGAACCATGAACCCTGAACCCCGAACCCCTGATAACTGCCCTGTATTCCAATTGTTGTTTCCACCCCTCGCTTAGTGCAGAACCATCCACTTCCTCACCACCCTTCTTCTAACTTAGCATTCTTTTGCTTCTTGACGATCCTCAGAAGTCCTCGGTGCAATGGATTAACGAGTCATGGTGATTGGCCCGCAGAGTCGTTGTGGAGGCGCGCTTGACTAGGAGCAACGGAAGGAATCTGTTTTCCCCAACCGTCCCCAACCTTCCCCGCACTCTGCCAGCGCCCATCCCACGATAGCCTCGTTGCAAATCCGGGGAAACGAACCGCTGCTGCGCGAACGGTACATGTGATGTTTGATGTAGAGTCATAGTTGACTATAGCGTACAGCATATTATTAGTGTCTTTTGTCTAATCCATCAGTCAGCCAGTCTATCAGCTGGCCAGCTAGGTTTAGTAAGTGAGCCGTGCGTCCGGTCTCAGAAACCCCCAGCTGTGCCTTTTCTTACATTTGTAAATCCGTCAAGTCCAGCACATCTACTTGTGGCACTTTCTTTTTCCTCTCCACCTTTCCCCCCCTCCTCCGTCCCTCTTCCCCGCCGCTAAATTTGTGGCTTTGCCATTGGAATCGCCTCTAATCATGTCCCTTGTTCCTAGTCCCTAGCTCCTAACCGTCTAGGGTTTGATGCAACACGTTCACGCGATAGCTCTCGCTGCGCGCCATGAGCTCTTCGTGCGAGCCCCTCTCTACGCACCGGCCATCTTCAATCATGAAGATCACGTCGGCGCGCCGGATCGTGTGTAGGCGGTGCGCAATCGCCACCACCGTGATGCCTCGTGTTGCCTTCTCTAGTCCATCTTGCAGCAGCCGCTCGGATTCCGCGTCCAGCGCGCTCGTCGATTCGTCCAGGAGGAGCAGTCGCGGTTTGCGCACGAGAGCTCGGGCAATGGAGAGTCGCTGGCGCTGACCACCCGAGAGCTGGCCGCCGTTATTTCCGCACTGCGTGTCGTACCCGTCGGGCAACGCCATGATTGTGTCGTGTATGTTCGCCAGCTTGCAAGCCTGCTCAATCTCGGCATCTGATGGCTCGACTCCTGGCCGAGCCCCGAGGGCTACGTTGAATCGGATGCTGCCTTCGAAGAGCACGCTGTCTTGCGGTACGAGTCCGATATCGTCACGGAACACGGGCTCAATCTTGGAGCTGATATCGAATCCCCCGACCTCAATGGCACCGGACTCGATACTGTACAAGCGCTCTAGCAGCGATATGATGGTTGACTTGCCAGCGCCGCTCGGTCCTACGAGGGCACAGAATTGGCCTGGTGGAATATCGAGGTCAAGTCCTTTCAGAACTTGGCGGTTGGGCCGAGCTGGGTAAGAGAACTTGACTTGTTTGAATTTGACAGCAAGGCCTTGTCCTGCCGCCGTCGGTGTTAATGTCTTTGACTCTACCATAGCTTCCGGGTCGCTTTGTCGTGATGGTTTATCTACCGTTTTCGATGATCCTAGATCGATGAGATCACAGATGCGCCCTACAGATCTACCTGCCCGAGTAATTTCTGGCGCGAGAGTAAAGAGTTGACCCCAAAGCTGGGCACTCACGAGAAGCGAGACTAATACGATGAAGAATTGCGCCTGCGTATACATTCCAGAGACGATTTGCTTGGATCCCCACCAATAAACAAGCGCATAAAGGAGATTAGAGATGCTCATGGACAAAGCGAGAAAGCAGTTGGACCAGATGATAGACCGCGTTACTTCTTTGCGCGGCACCTCGAGCGAACGTTGATACGTTCCTAGGATCTCTTGCTCCAGGGAAAGGGCCGCGACGGTCTTGATAGAGTTCACAGCCTCAACAGATATTCCAACTGACTTTTCGAATGCTTTGCCGTGCTTTTCGTCAAATCGAGCCAGAATCCATAGCTTCATAAAACCGGAGCCAAGCATGAGAGGCACGACGGCCAGACATACGACCGCAATCTTCCACGCGACAATGTGAGCTAAAATGATGGCGCCAACGAAATTAACAACGATTGAAAACATGGTTCCAATGATAGAACCCGTCAAACCTCCAATGGCTGCTGTGTCGCTTGTGATAAACGAGAGTAAAGAGGAAGGTGTTCGGTTCTCTGATTGATGCCATTGAAGGTCTTGTTCAAATAGCGAGCGGAAAGATAGCACCCTGATCACGTATAAGACCTTTTCGGCTACTAAACCGAATGTCGACCAGCTCGTCCCATTAGCAAAGAACTCGATGATCGCGAGAACAAAGTAGAGTAGGCCAAACAAGCTGCCTGCGGCTTTAATCGCTTGCTCCGTATTGCATGGGCTCAGAGCTGCAATGGTATTGCCAAAGATCAAACCTGAACCGAGATATGTACCGCCAACAATGAGTGACCCGAAGAAGGCAATAAATAACCATAACAGATAGGGTCTTGTGAGTGACCCGAGCCTTTTCATGACCGACCAGGCCGGTTGCTCAGGCTCCTTCTCTGCTGAGTCATCGACTGCTGCCTCTTGCTTCGATTCTGCAATGTCGGTCATCACAGCCCTATCTTCCTCCACCTGGGAGCTTATCTTCCTGGGAAGATCGATCGATATCTTACTTGTCTGAGGAGTGCTGATACTAGAGGTTTCAGATCCCATATTCTGCAGCCTCACCAACGCAGCGTAGTCCGCGTCCTTCGCCATTAGCTCGCTGTGGTTGCCTTGTTCTATGACCTTTCCGTTACGCATGACGACAATCTTGTCGGCATTCTTCACGGTGGCCAGCCGATGTGCGATTGAAATGACTGTTCTCCCCACTGATGCCTTCTCAATAGCGGCCTGAATTCGCTGCTCGCTGGCCGAGTCGAGTGATGAGGTCGCCTCATCGAGTATCAAGATCCTCGGATCCTTTACCAAAGCCCTAGCAAGAGCCACTCTCTGCTTTTGGCCACCACTAAGAAGATCACCATTAGGTCCGACGATGGTGCCAAGTCCAAATTCGAGGTTACTCAAGAAAATACCGGCATCCGCCAGATCCGCAGCATGCAGAATCATCTGAGCGATCTCGACCATCTCCTTACCGTAGACCCCTGCCGCTGTAAGAATGTCTTGACCACCGCGTATAGCTTCCGCGACGTGCGATAATTGTCTACCAAGCACAATTGATTGAAAAGTTGTGTGTTCTGGAAGAGACGAGTTAACTAAGCCAAGAGCAATGTTCTCTAGAACCGAGCGATCCAACAACATAGGATCTTGTTGGACGAGGCCGATATAGCTCCTCAGCTGACGCACATTGATATCCCGGATATTTCGTCCATCCAGAAATATACCCCCGGAGTCAGTATCGTATAATCGAGTGAGAAGGCCGGCAACAGTAGACTTTCCACTACCGGACAAGCCCACAATTGCTGTGGTTCGTCCAGCGGGGAATTGCAGTGTTACATCTTGAAGGACGGGCACATCGGGTCTAGAAGGATAGGTAAACGTCACGTTCTCTAGCCGAATATCACCCTCGAATACTTCAGATGGTTGTGCCGGACCCCTGTTCTTGTCATCAATTGTGCCATCGATCTTAGACTGGCGGTCTATATCCATCTGAAGTTTATCGAGTGCTGCTGCCGCAGAGCTGAATATCTGCAGGTAGGGCGAAACTTGACTGATTACGATGGAGGCTACACGCAAGTTAGCATGAGTTAGAATTTAGCAACGGGAAAACTTACCGTCAATAAGAATGAATATAATGGTGTAGATAGAGCCGACTGACGTTCCTTCAACACGACCTGCCACAACGTCTGCAATGATGATACTGCCCTGCCAGTATGCAAGACCAGAAGCAGCAAAAGCGATGAAGTACAGAAGGCCAGACTGAATTGCAACCGCGACGGCCTTCTTGATGCCCTCTTTCTTAGCAGAGTTAAGCTGAGCGGCAAACTTGGCCTCAAGTCTGGCGTTCGCTCGGAACGCATGGACAACCATAACGTTGGACAAACTTTCCAGGGCAATCGAGGAAGCGGAGGCAATATGCTCGGACGCACGGGTAGCGTATTTCCCAACATAATGACCGCCACCGAACGTCATTATCAGGAAGGCAGGAACAAGAGACACGAGAATGCCAGCAAGCTTTGGCCCCTTGATAAAAGCGATGATATAAGAGGTGATGAAGAGCGACACGACCCCAAGGTATACGCCAACCTTCTCCGACGTTCCATTCTTGATGGTGTTGATGTCGGCGCTGAGTCGCGATGAGACCTCCCCGGCTGGCAGGTTATCGAAGAAAGAGACTTCTTGACGTAGTAGTGACCGGAAGTATTTTTCCCGGAGCCGATGCGCAAGTCTCTCGCCAAACATATTCCAACATACACCGTATATGTAGATGAGCGCCAATTGGGCTACTGCGGCCACGACGACGAGGATGACTTTCTGATTGATAGCGGCCTGATATTCCTCCGGTGATTGCGACTCTGCGCTCCCCTCGGCGGCGCACGTAGCCCCATTCAGATCGTCGACGAGCTGTCCAAACAGAATTCCAAGAATAGGGAACGGTATGCCGGCACCAATTGACGAGATGGTGCCAACTACGAGCAGGGCATAATCGAGGGGCGTGGGTTCGGCATAATTGAGCAAATGGAAGTAGCGAAAGATGCTGCGCAAGATCTTCAAAAAAAAACAGTTAGAGACACTGGAGGTAAGTTGTTTACATTTCACGTAACTACGTACCCTCGAAGCCCTTGAAGGCGTAGCATTCTTTGCGCCATCCTTCTCACCGGTGCTACCATCCGAACCGAGGTTCGAAGGCACCGATGCTGAGTTGACACCCATCGTGATCAAGTGCCACAGCGCTTTCTACTAGTCTGTGCCCGCTGCGTGGGAGAGGGTGAGAAGCTCTCGAGAAAGGCAAGAATGTCAACATAATAACAGAGGTCTACTATAATACCGTAAAGTTTGCTAGGTTTTCATGCAAGCGACTTTAGCAGCAGTCGTTCGGAGCGACAGAAACCTCCTGCCCCATTCAAACCCACATGCTGCGATGAGCTTGCGGGCACAAGCTTGCAATACCATCGTGCCAATTGAAGCGGGCCCTGACGCATCGCGGTATAATAGTGTAGATATTAGTACCGTGTCGTTTTCGGTAGATCTATATCCACCAGTCTACGGTATGTATAGTAATTGACCGTAGTAGTGTCACGATGTAACCCATACTTGCCCAACCAACAAGGTACAAAGATGTACTTTAGAGGTTGATGGACAAACGAGGAACTGAGAAAAGTCTCTTTTCTAGTCCAAATAAACCCTGCCCCCGAAAGCGGGGGAGCGTGTTGAAGATGAGGACCACATAGGTAACTCACTGATGGGCTTGGCGTGCAGAATCGTGGGATCAGATAAGATAATTTTTAGGGTTGTCTTTCGTGATACAGTGGAGTACAGTGCGGAACGCTCTGCCTGGTTAAGAGGGCATTCTTGGCACAGGGGAATTCCGTTATCTGATGGCGCTAGTGCGAAAGGGGCGTTGGCCGATGACAAGCGCTGAGCATGGGTGGCTGAGCATTCAAGGCTTTACTTGAGCTGCACTCTCTAAGTTTCAGGGCGCGTTACAGCTGGGTAATATTATTGCCTAAGCACTCTGAACTAATTCTTACTCATAGCCTTCCTACAGTATTCATATTATTCCCGTATTTTAGCTTTGCCAATATATACCTTTTAGTCAAATGTTCGGGGTCCGCATCTGTCTCACACATACATTCATTTCACTCAACACAGCGTATATACCAAATAACTGCAGCCTGTACAACAAGTACGTACTTGTCGCTCTGTGACCACAGACTAGAAAACATCGAGCAGGGTGCCATTCCGAAGCTGAGGGCCTGGTGGCGTAAGCGAGGTAGGGCGTGTATGGCTGATGCCGAGCCTGTCCCACGCCCATCCTGAATCCCACGTCTCCACCATTGCTGATATCCCGACCCCATCCCGCTGACACGTCAGTGTGACTGACCCCCGTGCCGCTGTACGTGGCGCGCCCGAGGAGGCTATTATAGGTATCTCCTTGGGGCCTTGTCGCCTGCCCTTCGTTGACCATGACCCAAGTCCATCGACGTGCCGTAACGTCTATCAACATGCAAGAGTTCAGTGCCAGCCGCGGGAGCAGTAGCCAGGAGCCGCTGCTTCGCCCTGGCTCTAGCAGCAGCAGCAGCAATGGTGGCAGCAGTGACAACGACTACGACGGTGCTGCGAGGACTTCCTATGGATCCACTTCGGGGAAGGGCGACGCCGTCGTCTCAATAAATCATCCCCGGAGCGAGGACGACAATCATCACGATTCCGATGAATTTGACGGAAATGAAGGCCTCACTGCCCCCGCCCAAGGCGGCGTTCAGCAGGCGGATGCAATCAATCAGGTCTGGTCCAAGGCTGCGCTGGTCACGGCATACTTGTTGTACGCCGACGCACTCTCACACATACACATACAGCCCGGTCCATGGTTAACAAAGTCGCAGCATAATTCTCTGTTCTTTCGCCAATGCCCTACAGTGGCAGGTCATCTTCAACCTCATGCCATATGTTGTTAGCGAGTTCTCGTCCCATTCGTTAATACCCACCATCACCATTGTTTCGAGCGTCCTCAGCGGCGTACTGAAACTTCCAATAGCCAAAGTCATCGACTCATGGGGGCGGCCCCAGGGGTTTGCGTCCACGACCCTTCTTGCCGCGCTGGGGTTGTTGCTTATGTCCTTTTGCCGGGACGTTCAAACTTATGCGGCTGCGCAAGTAAGTAGCGCCGGCACATATCCCGGATTCTTTAACGCTCATCGTCGTTGCAGGTTATATACCAAGTAGGAATTAGCGGCTTCTCGTACATTCTCGATGTCATTATCGCCGACACTTCTTCGCTGAAGAACCGACCCCTTGCCATGGCCTTCAGCTCCGCCCCGTATTTCGTCACCACCTTTATCGGGCCAGTCATCGCTAGTGCCTTTACCGAAAATGAGCGTTGGAGAGTAGCCTTCGGCGTGTCATCCATCGCTTTCGTCTTGCTCTCTATCCCGCTGTTTTACGTTCTAATTTTGAATATGAGAAAAGCGAAGAAGCTGGGGCTGCTTCAGAAGGCTACCAAGCCGGAACCTTGGACCGCAAGAAAGTTTCGTCGATATCTAGTTGAATTCGATGGTAAGACACCGGGTCATGGCTAGTTTTAATTTTGCGTCAATAAAGCTAATATGTGTAGCCGTGGGAATGTTATTGATCAGCATTGGGATGACGCTGATCCTAGTACCATTCTCTCTCACCAGCAAATCTACCTCTGCCGTCAGCCTCGACGTGCATACGGGTACCCTTGTTCTAGGGTTTGCTTTTGTGTTTGCATTTGGTTTTCACGAAAAGAGAGCGAAGAAGCCATTTATAGCCTTCTCGCTTCTATGTTCCCGTAACGTTGCCGGGGCTTTTGTGCTATCCGTGACTATTTTTGTCGCCTATTTTGCCTGGGATGGCTACTATACCTCTTATTTGCAGGTGGTTCACGGCCTAAGTATCACTCAAGCCGGCCTTGTCGGCCAAATCTACAGTATCGGGTCGTCTGTGTGGGGATTTGTAGTCGGTTACTTAATCCGCAAGTCCGACCGCTTCAAATGGCTCGCCGTGGCAGCTCTACCAGTGCATATCATCGGCGGCGCCCTTATGATCTTTTTCCGACGGCCTGACACCCCTGTCATATGGGTTATTATGTGCCAGATCCTTCTCACCATTGGCGGGAGCACGCTCGTCGTTTGCGATCAGATGGCTGTCCAGGCAGTTGTTAAACACGGAGAGCTTGCCTCTACCATGGCCGTTTCATCCTTGGCTATGTACCTTGGAACGGCAATGGGCAGTTCGCTCAGCGGCGCGATCTGGAACTCTACCCTCCCTGGGGCTCTCGCGGAATTACTCCCAGAGCTGAGCCCTGTTGAACTGGGTCTTATTGGTTCCGATTTGAAAAAGCAGCTGAGTTATCCCATGGGAAGCCCGACTCGCACAGCCATTATTGCCGCTTACGCGCAGTCACAAGCACGTATGTGTATAGTTGGCACTTTAGTATCGCTTCTAGAAATAGGGGCAGTCTTGGTATGGAGGGATGTTCGGCTTAGTCAGTCTAAGCAGGTCAAAGGGACCGTTTTTTAAGAAGCTGTTATACATTGATAGAAAATTAGACACATAAAACTAGCTCAAATAGACACAGATCATACCATATCGTCCGAGTCATGCTCCTTCAGTCCTGAATCTGGTAATATGACAGCAGAAGTGCTTTAACATACTAGATAATGCGAGGATAGCCGGGTGAGATATTCGAGCTAATTTAACTCGGTAGATGAGGTACTTGGGAGTACAGTGGTACGTCCACCGTCATCACCCATGGGCTTGCACTGTCCGGTCTCGCACTTCCATCGTCCTCCCGGTACATGAAGTGTACTAGCGATGTAACAATGGGCACTGATCCGAGTTAATCTTATCTGATCCGATGATTAAAATTTTCTGACCCACTGATCGTCTCATCTCCCACATACCAACGCACGGTACAACAGGTATCCCTGTACGCAAACCAGCTCACACTCGGGTCTTGGGACAACGCCTTGAAAGATGCTACAAAATCTTTTCTGTATCTTTAATTCTATGTGCATAATTAGATGGTGCTTCGGCTGTCGTTGATACAATCTCTTATGAAACGGAGACCTGTATTGACTCACTTGTTTTTCTCTCCCTCCAGAAAGCACGGAGGCCGTCCGTACAACAAGCCCAAGTCTCGGGGAAGACTTACTGGCAACGAGAACCCAGTTTGCATGGATCCCTTAGTCTCTTCTAGAGTCGTTTAGTCTAGCATAGCTCCTTGGAAGTCAACGGGCCAGGTCAGGGTGACATCAATGAAACCGCGAATCTCCGTAGTTCATCTTCTTAGCTCATTATGTTCAGCTTTCCACTACCTACTCATCCGGAGAGAAACTGTCTGCTTGCGGGTCTTTAACCTGTCGCTCTTTAGCTACCAATCTTAGTCTAGCTCCAGCGAAGCGTGCCATGTGAACTTCTGGCCTGTACTTTGAATGTTCAGGCACGTACCCGTATACTGGGACCTTGCGAGTCCGGATTTTGCAATGGTGAGAAGCAGACCCACTGGAGCGCGGGTTGGGAGTGAAAGTACTTCTTCGCGTCATCATGTCTTGAAAACTGGTCGGCCTGTAGGGCTATCGTATAATGTTCGGGGTCCCTAGAGGCTCATATATCATCTGTATCCCAGAACAGTAACTTCTTGTCTCACCCCCGAACGATATTAGAGATAATGGCTACACAAGATATTTCTCAAGCTTTCTCATATCATCAGCCCCAATCTCAGGGCCAGAACTTATCGATACTATACGGTCCCGTTGATCCCCCATTGGTAGATTTGACCCTGGGTGAGCTTCTAGATCTACAATGTCAGCATCATGGAACCCAAGAGTGCATAGTGACTCCATGGACGGGCGCCAGGTGGACGTACAATGAGCTCAATCAACAGAGCTCGCAGTTAGCGAGAGCCTTAATGTCAATTGGCATTGGGGTTGGAGACCGTGTCGGTATAATGGCTGGGAATTGTGAGCAGTATGCTGCCGTCTTTTTCGCTGTGGCTCGTATTGGTGCCATACTAGTTATTCTCAACAACACTTATACGCCAACCGAAGCGCAATATGCTCTAAAATTCTCAGGTACTTATTTTATTCCGACTCATATTACAATTGGAGCTCATTGACTGATATAAATCTTACAGATTGCAAAGTTTTCTTCACAACAAAGAAGATTGGAAAAGTAGACAACTCAACGCTCCTCGCAGAGCTAGCAGTCCAAAAGGAGCGCCCAGACGTTGTGATTCTGAGAGGAGACTCGGGCTCTTACCCAACATACAACGACCTCATCAAGCAGGGACGGCAGATGAGCAACAACATCTTATATCGCAATGGTCGAAAGGTTCTCGCCCATAATGTGTGCAACCTCCAGTTTACCAGCGGAACGACCGGGCTGCCGAAGGCGGCCATGTTAACGCACCACAACATCGTGAACAACGCCCGCTTCATCGGAGACCGCATGCGTCTCACGCCGGAGGACATCTTGTGCTGTCCGCCGCCCCTGTTCCACTGTTTCGGTCTCGTGCTAGGTCTTATGGCCGTCATAACCCACGGCGCGAAGATCATCTACCCGGAGGAGACATTCGATGCCGCAGCCGTCCTCCGCGCCATCTCAGACGAGCAGTGCACGGCCGTGCACGGCGTCCCAGCCATGTTCGACACACTTTTCAGCCTGCCGACACCGCCGGGCTTCAACTGCGACAACCTGCGCACGGGCATCATCGCGGGGGCCCCGGTGCCGCGGTACCTGATGGAGCTGCTCATCTCGCGGTTCGGCATGACCGAGTTCACGAGCAGCTACGGGCTGACGGAGGCGTCGCCGACGTGCTTCAACGCGTTCACGGACGACGCCATCGACAAACGGCTGACGACGGTCGGCACGCTGATGCCGCACGCGCGCGCCAAGCTCGTCGACCACGCGGGCAACGTCGTGCCCGTGGGCGCGCGCGGCGAGCTCTGCATCGCCGGGTACCAGCTGCAGACGGGGTACTGGAACAACTCGGAGAAGACGGCGGAGGTCATGGTGCGCGACGAGGCGGGCGTGCTGTGGCTGCGCACGGGCGACGAGGCCGTCTTCGACGACGCCGGGTACTGCACCATCACGGGCCGCTTCAAGGACATCATCATCCGCGGCGGCGAGAACATCTACCCGCTCGAGATCGAGGAGCGGCTCGTGGCGCACGAGGCCGTCTCGCGCGCTATCGTCACGGGGGTCAAAGATGCGCATTACGGCGAGGCTGTGGCTGCCTTTCTGCAGAGCGAGGGGGGAGCGCGTGATAGACGCCCGACGGATGAGCAGGTTAGGGAATGGGTGCGGCTTACGCTCGGACGACATAAGGCGCCTGCGCACATCTTCTGGCTTGGCGAGAATGGCATCCCCGCTGAGGTGCCCCTGACGGGGAGCGGCAAGGTGAAGAAGTTCGAGATGGCGCGGTTCGGAGAGGAGGTCTTGAGAAAGCGGCGTCTCGAGAGGCTGTAGGGGGCTAATGATGCACTGTAGTGCGCAGGAAAAAGTCTGCTGAGAGACGATGACAAACCTTTGTATTTGTGCCCTAGGACATGCTTCCTCTTAGTATTTGTTATAGAATAGATAGGGCGATAAGACAATATACGTGTGGTAGCATTACCGAAATGTATTAACAGCAGATCGCTCAGGTGCTCGATACATGTAATGCCATTCTTAGAAAGTCAAACAGGCTCTACACGTCATGGGTAGATATAGCGTCGTCTATATCCTTATCCTGCGGAGACCTCTTCTCTGGCTTCCCATGTCCTTCTGCTTTTTCAGTCTCATGTCCTTTTCCATCTCATGGTCCTTTCCGTCTCATGGTCCTTTTCCTGCACCATATTCTCATCATGGTCTTCTTCTTCGTCGTAGTGGTGGTCCCACCACCCCGTCTTCCACGTCTTCATTTGAGTCCAACTCTTTCTCCGCCTCCCGGAGACGGGAAAGCGGTATCTGGGGGATCATTACCTCCGGCACCCAGAACCCGGCAGCCTTATCTGCTCTGTTGCGAGCTGCCTTATTCATAATATGGGTCGCTATGAAAAATCTACGGTTGTCAATATACCAAATGGCGAGTCGGAGAGCCAGGCGTAAATCAAGGTTCGCCACGCAGTTCGTGAGGATCTCGACTGTCTCACGATCCGCGCGGTTTACAGGGTCGATGGGGATGGCATGGGCGAATCGTCGTTGGGTGGTCTCGTCAAGTTCTTGTGGCCGCAGACGGACGGCCTGCAGGATTTGGGCAAGATCCGCCTCCATGTCAGTTGATGGTGAGAGCTGGACCCGGCAGCTGGAGATGAAGGGGGCAGAGATGATGAAGTAGATGTAACTGACGGAGGACACCTTTTAGGTCCTCGGTTTCAATGAGAGAACTGGTGCTAGACACAGCTCTATGTTAGCTAATATACAAAGACTCGATACATTGCTACCATAACCTGAACAGTCTTTGCACGTATGTGATCGCTGTACTTACAGTAATGTTTGTGATACTGCAAAAGTATTGCCACTGAGAGTGCGCGAACGGTGACGAAAGATGGGAGAAAAGTCCAAATGAGTTACAATACATGGAAGCAGCTATAAGTATTTTTAGAATACCTGAGATTGGCCGCTACTATGACAAAGCTCTGCAGCATGATTCCGGCTGCGATCAGAAATTCCTAGGACAAGTGTCACGTAAGACAGCATCGTGATTCTTTATGCTTTCCGTTTGAGATAAAAAGGTTGTTTTACGTGTCGTTTCGTTCTAGAATCAGCCTGCAATGTAAATCGCCTGAAGAAGATGATGTATCAGAAGTCATTGGATAAGTTAAATATTAATGCGTCCGTTGAACGAGCAAGCTCTTTCAAGACCATCCTTCAGGTAATGAAGCTAACATAATTGTTATTTGTCACTCACTGCTAGCTAACTTATATAATTGAGCAGTAGGTCCAAACTCTGGCTAAAGTTATTTAGTTATGAATTCTGTTAAGAAAGAGATGACATCTGCGGTTAATAGATTATATTCTATATGGTGATGATTATTTGCGTTTTATGATGCTCTCTAATCCCTCCAGGGGATAACTGGTGCATTGGAGATAGCCAGCGAGTAGTTGCGATCTTATATATTCAGCTATATTATATGTGGGTATACCTAGCTGCCTCCGACAAAAGGCATATATGGGTACACTATTGAATCAATAGCTATCTCCTGTCTTATTTCCTTTCCTTTGAGGCCTCAAATCGGTCCTTCCTGATTCAGTCGGTATCACTCAAGTCCATGCTCAGTGAGCGAGCATCACTCTCATACCCAGCGTCGACGTCGACGTTGATGTCAGCCCTCTCGATTTTCGTCTCTTGCTTCTGCTTGATACGATCGTTGCGGACACATTCCAACACGATCTGGCAGTCCATCAGATTGGCAACTTGTTGGACGCTCATGAGCGGTTCGTTGAATGCCTCCTGTACGTCGAAGTTGTACAGCCAATCCGTGAGGACGGATTCAAGGATTTGCGGTTGTTTTCTCACGTTCGCCCACTGCATCATTCCGTACGATAGGTCGGGCGTCTTGTTGGTAATTCTTGTGATGACAAGATTTACCATCAGAGGTGGAACAATGGTTGGGTTGCTGCTCATCTGGTGTTGTAGATAGCCCTGGTCTGTCTTTGTGAGAGTCGTTGCGCCCCCGAGAAGTTTATTGTGAATCAGCTGAATATCAAGTACTGCTGGATCCTGCTTTCTTGTGCACGATACCTTTCGATGCACGGTCTTTATATTCGCTCCCTTCCCGTTCGTTCTCTCGTTTGTTCGTATTGTATTCCGCATTTCATGGTCGTTATAGGTGCCTTTACTGTGGGCAGTCGTGATGTCGGGACTCTTGGCTAGGGTCTTGCCGACGTGTTTTGCTCCTTCGAATTCGCCAACGCCATCATACATGCGACTCTGATTGTGCTCATACGTATGCCTGCTTCTCTTCGGTGTCGGGCTGGTCTGGAGGGGAAAGACGACGTAGTCATTGAAATGGGAGTATCTGCGCTTTTGGCCAGAGTATATAGGTTTAGACTGAGGTGAAGGATCGGGCGTCAACATTGCTCGCTGGCGGGGAAGCTGAGATGGGCTCAAGCTCATGGGGGTTATCAAAGGCTTGGGAGGAAGGGCGGCTTTGCTCGCATCTGGCAGAGTCTTGTAGGGGTTTCCTGCCAGCACTGGCCGTCGTGGAAGCGTGGGCGGTGGTGTGCGCTGCATTGCGAATGCCGATCGAGTTTGGTAGGTATATGGGAGATGTCCAGAGACCAGCTGCTGGTGAGATCGCTCAGTGAGATTGTCGTGAGATGAGTCCTGATGGCGGGGGGCTACCAGAAGAGCGAGTCGGGAGCATAGACTTCTGATTGCTGATTTCTGCGGAACTTAAGCAGCTACTTATTTCTGCAATGGGGATACTTGTGTGAGTTCTGTTGTTCCTGGTAGAGTTGGATTTGCGGAGCCGGTGCCAATGTGAGGACAGAAAAACCTCTAGTTGCTGACGATATTCTTTCTCGAGACCTTGGAGTATTGAAATGGGTTATCGAGAATTGTGTGTGCTAACACTGTTGAGTTCGGGGCGTTGCCAGTTGCCAGTTGCCAAAAGCCTGCGGTATACCAACCTCCCCATATTCTTTCGTTTCCATGGCGATGCGCCGACGAGGATGGTGATGTTGGCCATTCCTTCCCCCAAATGTACTGTCCACCACACAGCAGCAATAACCAGCCCTCTTGAACGCCTCAAAGTAGCCATTCTACTAACTTAGATATAAAGAGAAATAACACGGAATTACTCTTGATGCATGCACTCTTCTATTGATATGCCCGGGGTCACTTGTGTCACGTGTTTATCTATGCGTGCCACGGGGGTAAACAATAAGTGTAGGCTTTCAATGAAAGTCAATGTAACTGCTAATATGCAAATTCTTAATAATTCTCGGACTGGAACAACTTATTTAGATTCATACTGCAGTGATCTGGGATGGTCATTGAGCTGTTGAAGGTTGGTGACTGTCGAAATCACTAATAGAGCATTACAACAATACATGTATGCGCTGATGAGCCATGGGCCATGATAACTAGATCCCTCTTTTTACTATTATAGCGCACCTTCACACAAACCCCTTCTAGACTTCAACGACTCAATTTAATAGTTTCTTTCATATGAAGTTTGAAAGACTCTCCTTTCAGTCATGTTCTTCAGAGGCATTGTAGCAGGACTGATTTGCTGCCGCCTATACATGTTAGAGCTTGAGGGCTTTACTCTTGCTTGAACTTAGGGCCACCTGGCCACCAAAAGAGTATCACCCAAAGAGATCAATCGGCATATTGAAGTTTCAACTTCATATTTTCTGTCTCAATCTTGGCTTGCTCTTCTCCCGCATTTTCTCCCTTTCTTTTTTTTTTTTTCTTTCCTTTGGTATCCTCATGTGGCCCAATATGGTCGTGCCACCACGTGTGCCATAATACACACTGTACCACTAATATGCGCATGGCCTTAGGCTACATGTAGGCTAGCTGGATACCTAACTTGAGTACCCGAAGTCACTACCCGGCCTGAAGGCGCGCCTGTCACCGACATCGGTCGGCACTTCGTTATCAGATCCGTAGAAGTCCCACCTGCGATGCTGAGCTAGTGACCTCAGACGAGACACAGAAATTATCAGATCCGGCATTGCACCCACCCACCAGCCATTTAAAGTTATCAGATCCGTGTGTGCATGTCTGCCAAGACACGGCCCAACACCTTCCTGCCAATCCCTCTCGTCGCTGGGTACGAACCGTTTGCGCACCGGACTGCCACTTCATCCTGGGCGTGCCTTAGCGGTGAAAATTCTGCGGTCCCAGCGATGAATGTCGTTAAATGTAGTGCCTTGAGGCAGTACATCTATGGTACACGGTGACCTTGGGCTACCTGCAAGCTGTCAGCTGCATGTACTGTACATTGCGTAGGGTATGGGGGCTTGGTGCGATGGCGTGGCGTGCTCTCATGTCCCCGTATTCAGCTACTTTAGCTAATTACCTGCCTGATGATGCTCGGGAAGCCGAAGTCTCAAGTCAGCCAGCCAGTGTGGCGGCCGACGACGCCATGGCAAAACATGACACATTAGCGGCCATGGTGATGCTCTACTGCAAGGGATCAGCTGTTATATACGGAGTACTGGAAACACATTGTCCACCGATGCTTGCCGAATCGGCGGCTTGTCAGGGTTGTGACATCGTGATGATACTCTAGTTGCGAGACAATTTCCGTTGTCTTGTTCGCGAAAGGTAAACAACATTGACTTGTACTGCCAATTGGGACAGCTAGTGGTTGTGTCGCATTGCTTTCAACATACTTATCCGTCTACGTGGTCATGATGGCGTCTCCTTCGGATACTGAGCCTATTCTTAAGCTCCCACATCCATACCAGACACCCTATGGTTTAAACAAGACGTCGCGGACAGCCGAAGGTTCAATTCCATTATTACAGATCAGACCCCTCAACAAAGACAGCAAGGCTACACCTCCACCAGAACCTCTACACAACGACCAGCTGTTCTTCACCGAGCCTGTAGATCTCAAGTCGAGCGAGCGACCCCCTGAATCCAACAATACACCTTGGGGTCGCGCTCGCCGCTCACCCTGTTCAACCTGGGTGTGGGATGGCGAGAAGCCACCTACGCCCGGGCAGGCATGGCTAACAATCTACGTGCTATTCACTCTCCGGCCGTCGATGGAGGGTTTCCGGCTCTTACTGACAGGGGCCGGCAAGGAGATCCTGTCAGCTCAACTCAAGACCGTGCTTCTCGCCATTGACCACCCCATCGCGACGGGCCTCACCGATGAGCTCCTCGTCCTGCGAAGCACCTTCTGGCAGGGTGCCGGGTCGCCTTTCGGACCGCGAACAGCATGGATCCCGGAAGACCTAGAGACCATGTCCAAGCCGCTCTCCTCATACCCCATCACGCCCTTCGAGAACGTCATGACCGCGGAGCCGGGACAGGTCCTCACCTTCCACCCGCGACGCCCCGCGAAGCCGCGCCCCGGCTCGGTCATCTACAGCCGCTGGATCCCGCACCTGCGTGAGACGTTCAGCATGGTCGCGCTCGACTGGGAAGATCCCGAACACCTCCGCCTGTTCCACGAGTGGCAGAACGATCCGCGCGTCTCGCAGGGCTGGAACGAGACGGGCACCCTCGAGCAGCACCGCGAGTACCTCCGCAAGATGCACGTGGACCCGCATCAGATCACGATACTAGCGCGGTTTGAAGACATTCCCTTTGCGTACTTCGAGGTATACTGGGGCAAGGTAAGTCAGGCTTCATTTTTCCCCCCACCATAGACAGCGATGGGATTCTCGTGTTATTAAGTCTTACATGCTTTCATGGGTGTGCTAACGCGTTTCTCTGGTTCACAGGAAGATCGCCTCGGCGCGTACTACAACGCGGGCGACTTCGACCGCGGCCGACACTCGCTTGTGGGCGACGTGCGGTTCCGCGGCCCGCACCGCGTCAGCGCGTGGTGGTCCAGTCTGATGCACTACATCTTCCTGGACGACCCGCGGACCATGGCCATCATCGGCGAGCCGAAATACACCAATAGCTCGGTGCTCGCATACGACTTTATTCACGGGTTCGGGTTGGATAAGTTCGTCGACCTCCCGCATAAGCGGTCTGCGTTCATGCGATGCTCGAGAGAGAGGTTCTTCCAACTGTCGCCACTGCATGAGAGCGAGAAAGCCATTGGAGGTACCTTGGTCGGCTTGTTGCCGAAATTGTAAAGAGATGATAGTAGGATTAGTTGCATATTATGTACTTACATGGTAAATTTCATTGTTTTATAGCATGAACAGCAAAACAACAAGAGAGAGAATAGGAGTAAAAAGTGTGACGCTTGGAATTGAAAATCTCATCGCGAGTCTTGCCTACGAAGAATATCTACACTGAATCGATCTGTAATCAATTTCTCTTGGCCCCCAACGCCTAGCGCCAATGCAAAACAAGCACAAGTCCACCCTTATCAACATCTCTATTTTGTGATACCACCGAGTTGGAGGTGGCCCCAAACAACTACGCAGCATATGAGTCAGCGCTGCAGGAATAATATAAATGAAAGGGAACGTTCAACTTACTTCTGAATCCTAAGTCCTCTTCGAAGAATAGATGCATCACCTGCGGGCCGTAGTTCATGCCCTCGGCGCCATAGGAAACGGCGTTCTTGCCCACGGCCAGCCCAATCATGGGTGGGATCTCCCCCAGCCGAAGGAAGTCCGGCTCCTTGCCCTGCAGCTGCTGCAGCATGGTCTGGTGGATGTTCGACGCGGCGATCTTGCCCTGGTACAGCGCTCCGCCGCACCGCTTGATGCCCGACCAGTGGATAATGTCGCCGACGGCGAAATGCGAGTCGGCGTTGGGGACGTCGTCTGCGGGGAAGTGCATGGTGGGCCGGACGTTGACGTAGCCGTCGCTGTCGAGGGCTTGTTGGGGTAGGTAGCTCGAGGATGGGATGCTGTTGGAGATGGCCGTGATGATCTCGCTCACCGTCATCTTGTGGCCGTTGGTGAATTCGACCTCGTACAGCACCGATCCATCTGCATCTTTGGTGGGGATACTGCTCGCCAGGCGATGGTTCAGGAGAACCTCAACACCTGCTTGTTCGGCTAGTTCGAGCGCGCAGTCTTTGACCATGTCTGGCAACGGCTCGGCTGATAGGAGTTTGTCCCTTGAGTGCGCCAGTGTCACCTGCACACTTGGCTTTATGTACTTCAACTCGGCTGCCATCTCAATCCCAACGGCGCCTAAAGAAATAGTTAGTCACTGTTTAGAGGTAATCATCCTCATATAGGTGTAAGAAGTGAAGACTGACCTCCACCCACGACGAGCACTGGCGCAGTGCTGTTGAGCACCCTGTCACAGTGTGCTCCAACTTCCATGAGGTATGTCTCCCTGGTCAACGCCTGCGGCACCACAGGCCATACTCTTCGGAGGCCTGTGGCAGCGATGAAGAAGTCGTAGCTCTCTCTCCGTGTCTTCTGAGTTTTGCGCTCTGTGATGGTGGCCGTCTTGCTCTCGCAGTCGACGTTGGCGACAGTGCCTTGGACGAAAGTCACGTTGGGGCGCTGTAGTACTTTGACATGCTTGTATTCTACCCAGGCCTTCTCTGCGTAGTCTCTTGAAGCCATGGCTAATGGCGAGCCGATCAGGTGGTCTGGTGATCCCGTGTTAGCATGCGCGCAATTGGTAGAATCAAAACAGGTCTTCCGTTCTAGTAGACATACAATACCCATCGCGCTCGTCGACAATGGTAATGTCAACGGATATGGGCGAGCCGATGGCGTCGCATTTCTCTAAAAGGCTGACGGCGGCCGAGAGACCACCGTAGCAGCCGCCCGCTATCAGGACACGATATTGGGATGCTGGAAGTGCAGGGTTAAAAACATCTACCGTCATCTTTACTGGTGTTCTGGATAGTATTCCCCGGCAGGAAGATTAAAGGAGTGTGAATGGTAGTGATCTGTAAGGCAAGTTCAATGGACGTTTAATTCATCAGGTTTTGAACAAGGTGGACGGTCTGTCTCCTTTTTCAAAAGTCCGGAGGAAGAAGTGGCCGTGCACTGTGATGGACTTTTAACTAAACTCATCGTCTCCTCCTCTGCTCCAGTGCTTCAAAGTCCCGCCAGAATTTACGGGACAACCAAACGACTGGAGTAGTGAGAAGTATCCAGTATCGAAACAGAAGACAACAGGAGTGAGAAAGTAATGGACAGCTTGGCCTCAATGGGGCCCATTGCTAGTCTCAGACCTTTGTGGGAAATGCCCAGTAGTGCAATGATTTAGCCAATACTGTAGACGGCACGACTCCAGCCGATGTCGCAAGTGGGCTCGCGTATTCGCAAGATCAGGCCGAGTTGAAATGATACCAAGAGTATCTTGTACGGATATACGCCTGGGAAATTAAGCACAGATGTATCACTACAAATGAGTACCTCTAGATGGCATAGGTACATATGTAGGGTTTTAGAAAGGAGACAAAGAGATTCGAGTAACTGCCCCAATAGCACTTCGGAGTAATGCAAGGACATTGTAATTGGTAGAGAGTGTTAGGTGACGGTATGATAAACGAGAGTGGCTCGAGTGGTACCGATTATCAAGTGTTTGATCTGATAAGGAACTACGCCAAAGAAAATCACGCAACATCGGTCTGTCCAAGCTGTCATACTATGCCAATCAGGGAAAGGTGCAAATGACATGTGGGGCGGATAGTTATCAGATCCGCCCATACAGGGGTGCGGCCGCGGCAATACTTAACGATACTTAGCGATACTTTTTGGATGGTCCTGAGGGTCCTTCTTCTCTGCCACACAGTACAGGTTATCAAACGTCGTACTCGGCAAAATCTTTGTCCCAGAACTAGGGGACAATTACCAGTAGATTGGGACGAAATTGCCGTTTTCATAGTTTAGTATACTGTACCGGTATGTCAGCATGATCTTTTCTAATACTCGCGTATTGTCGGCTACCCGGAATCGGGAAACGGAAGGTGTGCGTGGACACCTCGGTAATGATGTGTCAACAGACATTGGCACCCACCGTACCTCCGATCATTCCTCCATCCTCGATGCAGCGTTACGTGCCGAAAGCAAGGATTTTATGGTAACTCATATCTACAGGCGAGGAAATGCGCTACAAACGCCTAGCCTCTGGTGTTGAAGTCGTATGTTCTAAAACCGGCGGTACTACCTATTGCCAGAAAGAAATAAAGCGTTAGGTAAAATCTAAGCCTCTTGAAAATAGCACTGCCTCGCCCCGGCGAAGTAGAGGACTTGTTCTGCCTAACTAAATATTTAACCGCATGTGTATAAACAGAATGGAAACATCTATTCCAGACAGGACATTTTACAATAAGGACGTTCAATGACGCGAAATGTTCCCAATTAAAAGTCCTTACATAACTACAATAATATATCCAGAACACAACTTACTGCATCCATAATACTAAATAAGAGCCACGACACCCCCCACCTTTTTCTTGCGACAAGCTGCGTATGTTTTACTGAGGTCTTGCCGAACTAACTACCTAGGTAGCCACTTCATGTATTAGAAGGCCTGAATACAGGGCTTGCAGAATGACTCAACATGAGAATAATACTCTATGAGAAAATAGACCCTTCACTATCCAGAAGACTCCCTTGGCCTCCTGTCAGCCAGTCAGTCAGTCTCTATATATAGTATCCCTACCGCCTCGAGCGCCTCCTTTTGGAGGCCTAGCTGACGCCTCAGAGGTCGGAAGAGCTTTATTATCTCTCACCCGAAACCTCCGCAATACGGCCTCATGCCTATGGTATGATGAATACGACTATGAAGGTTTGTTGCAGTTCGCGGGGCCTGGAATAGGTCACTTTCCGTATTCGCGCAGGCACCCGTAAACCGGGTAGTTTAACAGTATTCATTGTGAAGAATCCATACTATCATAGTATCATCATCGAGCTTGTTGAGATTATTGAAGTAGTGGAGGTCTTAGGTCTAAGCCTTAGGTGAGAATAAATCTTTGTTATTGTCGACCTGCCTTTTCACGTTTGAGTGAACACATCCTCAAGAATAATCATTGAGAAACGAGGGGTATTAAAATCAGTTAATGCGCCAAGGTAAACAGATGGTCATCTACTCATTCCCACCATTCCAGTCACAGGCTGGCCACCCTCTCTATTTCAATAGTTGACGTATCATAGTCAGCTTCAGTTACGGTATTTCGAAAGATCGCGGCCACATGCCGTCGGGGCGTGTTTCCATAGTAAAAGTGGTAAAGCAAGTGTTCGGCTTCAGGTGGAATATATTGTGCTTATTGCATGCCAAATTGTTTGTAGACTCCATGACAAAGCCAATTCTTCGGAGTACTAGAAAACTAGTCTGATATTAAGATGATCGCTTGGGTCTGAACAGACGTCCATTCTCCACGAGTTTATTATCAATGTTATTCGTGGGGGCTCTTGAAGTGTCGAGACCGCGCTTGTTGTGGGTTTTCAAATGATCATGTTATCGAGCTTCTCGTTGCAAATCCTAGCTGCCTCTCGGTTCTCCGATCGAGGAATCCATATATAATTCACTGAACCTTCTCTTCTAAGCTCATCATCGAGATCGGCGGCTCGTTCGACCAAATCACGGTTAACAATCTCATCGCCTGTGGAGTCCCTCCATCCGGTTTGCCTCCAACCTATGATCCAACTGTCCATACATCGGATGGCGTATTGAGAGTCTGAAAAGATTCGAACGGAGAGTGGAGGGCGCCCGTCTAATCTTTTGTATCTATGAAGGGCCAATTCGAGAGCCAGCATGACGGCTGTGATTTCAGCTCGGTTCTTAGTCGGTCTTGGATCGCCCGGTAATCCACGTGACGAGGTAGTGTATGTGCCGAATTGATTCATGGAAAGACACACCGCAACACCAATAGCCCGTGGTCCACCGTCATCTCGGCAGCCGCCGTCGGTGTAGAATTCCATCATATAAACCATGACGCTGGTGAAGGCTTGGTCTTACGATTCTAGTTGCTGCCCAAGTGATGAGGAAATCACCCAGATCGTTAGGGATAACATATGGCTTTAATACCCGGGTTGAGGGCGGTTGCTTCTGCTTATTGGGGACTCAGGAGATCAATAGTTCTCTAGGCAACCGTTGTCGTGCTCTCTTATGACTTGTAAACTCTTAAAAACTATATGGATATTAGCGAAACGTCAGTGTTAGTGCTACTCGCCGCCACTCCTTATTGGTCAACTATCTATTACAGAAGGGCTAAATAGATTAATTTTCAATCAACCTATTGGCGCAGAGTGAATAGTGAGATTCGACATACCTTGTATACGGGCTGTCATGAACCGACAAGAACCAACAACATAGTGAGGCTGCGCATGTGCCATATAGGACAATAGTACAGCGTTGATTCTAGATACTCAGGTAGCGCGGGCCTTGTTGAGCGCTATGAGCTTCGACTAATCAGTCTACCCATCCAATACCTTCTTCTCGGTTCATCGGGGAAGAATATGAACACTAAATGTCCGCAGACAAGCTTCGGATGCTCACGCAGTTACACTTATCTTATTTAATATTATATACAGGTTTACACCTGTACCACTAGCATTGCTCCAGCTGATGAGGCGGGGTGTCACCCGAGAGGTATACAGAAAATCCTGCCCACCAGCTGACCGCATAGGAATACGTTCCTAATTTTTCTTTCATCGCCTCGCAAGGAGATAGTGAAACGCATCTACAGAGTCTAGACTAGATGAAAGTTTCAGCTGGGGCTGCACACATGACAAAAGTTGATCGGGTGAAATATTCCAGAATTAGGCGTTTAGGGTACCCAACTTACCACACTATCATAGGTGATCCTTGTAGGCGATATTACAAGGTGGTCTTCTCCTACGTGGATTAACATTTTTATATCATATTCAAGCATAAGCCAGAGAAATCAATACAAGTAAGCATTTTATTAGAGTATAACTTTGTCAGGTCATATAACTTAGGTCTCCTAATTAAATGACGTTATATAACCTAGGATTAGCCCTACTCAGCTATATTATAGTCAAAACCTTTCTAGATTTGCTATAATAAATAGCTTTATATATATATATATTATTTTTCAGGTTTTGCTTATTAGTTTTTTTTTCGGCATATTAAGGCTATTTAACGCTAATATATTTTTTGTTTTATTATTAATGCTTATATTATTTTTAATATAGTAGCTAATAATTATTTTAATGTTTTTATTTATTAAAATAGTTTAATTTAATATTAAAAAACAAGTTTTAAATCTAGAATTTTTTATATTAACTTATAAATTTTTAATTAGATTTTTTTTAATAAAACTTTTATTATTAATTTAATATTAAAATTTATTTAAAATTAATTAATATAGTTTAAAATATTATTAATTTATCGTATTAAAAATAATATTATTATTATTAAGATAATAAGTTATAGTCGGCAAAAAAAAAATATTTTAACTTTTAATAAAGTATTTTAAATATTTATTATATTATTATAATAGTTTTATTATTTAAAACTTTTAAAAATAATATTTAAGTTTTTTAAAGTATATATTATTATTAAATTAATTAATAAGCCGTAAAAAATTTATTTGTTTTTATAATTTTAAAAAATAATTTATTTTTTAAGTTTTTTAAGCTTTATTTTTTGTTTTATTATTTTAGCTAATCGATAAAAAATAAATGTTTTTTAATATATAATAAATATTATTTAATAATAAATAATTATTATTAAATATTAAGTAAATATTAATAAAATTTAATTAAATATTTTTTAAGTATAAGTTAATATTATTTATTTTTAAGCAAGTATTTTTTTTTAATTTTATTTTTATTTTTTTATATATTTTTATAATAGCTGCTATTTAAAGATAAAAAGCTAGTATTAATAAACTTAAAATATATTATTTTTTTATAAAATTAATTATTAATAAAAATAATTATATTAATTTTTATATTAGTTTAATTTATTATATTTAATTTTTTATTTTTATTATTATTTTTATTATAGTTTATTTTATTATTTTTTTTATTTAGCTTATTATTTTTATTATTAAACTTTTATTAATAAACTTTATATTTTCCGATTTAATAAACCTTATATTTTTTAACCGTATTAATTTATTAGCTATTATTATTAAAATATAACCTTAATTATTAAATTATTTTAATTTATTATTTATAATATTATTTTTATAAACAAGTTTTATTAAATAATAATTTTTTAGTTTTTATTAAAAATAATATAAAATTATTATTAATTTAATTTTATTTTTTTTAATTAAATTACTTTTAAATAATATAATAAATTTTATAAATAATAAAAAAAACTTTTAATTTATAATTAAGTTAAATTTAATATAAATTTTAAAAAATAATATTTATTAAGCTTTAAATTTAATATAAGTTTTAAAAAATAATATTTATTAAGTTTTATTTTATTAAAATACCTCGGCAAATTATATTTTAAATTTTATTAGTTAATTATATTAATTATTTTAATAACCGTTATAATAGTTTTTATTTTTTCGACAGCAAAAAAAAAAAAGCTTTTTTATTTATTTATTATTAAATTAATTATATAATATAATAATTATATATAAAATAATAAATAATATATTATTAAAGTGTTATAATTATTTAAAAAATATTATTAATTTTAAAATATTTAATTATATTTATATATTATTAAATAAATTAAATAAAATCAATTAAAAATAAAAATAAATTTAAAGCTAATAATATATTTTTATTATTATAAAAATAATTAAAAAGTTTAAAAATTTAACTTAGCGATTTATTATTAAACTTATAATATATTTTTTAAAATAAAATTTATAGCACGATTTAACTTTAGCTTAAACTTAATTATTATTTACTTATTTATTTTCGCAACTTATATTATAAATATAATAATATTTAAATTTTATAGCTTTAATTATAAATAATAATTTTTTTAGTTTTTTTTAAGCTTAACTAATAATAATAAATAATAAAGCTTTAATTAAATATTTTTGATTATTTAATAAGTTTAAAAATTTTTTAGTTTTTTATAATTTTTTAATTTATTATAATCCCCTGGTTTTTTATAAAATTTTATTTTTTTATTATAATTTTTTTATTTAAATAATATAAAAAATAATATAATTATTATTAAACCGTTTTATTTTTTAATTATATATATTTTAAAATATATAAATTAATATAAATTTAATAAATTATTTTAATATTAATTAATAAAAATTATAATTTTTATAATATAATATTTATTTTAATAATTAATAATATTATAATTTTATAAATTAAAACTAAACCTATAATTTTAATAATAAAATTTTGTTAAAGCTTAAACTTTTTAAATATTATAATATAATTTTAATTATATAATATATCGGCAAGCTAGATTTATTAACTATAAATTTTAATAATATTATAGTTTTTTAAAAATTTAAAATAAATATATTATTTAACTTTTAATTTTCAAGCGTTATTTAATTTAAAAGTTTTAACGATAATATAAAGCTTAAAGCTATTATTAATTTAATTAAAACTAAAAAATTGCTGCTTTAATAATTTTAAAAAAATAAACTCGAAATAATAAAGCTTATAAATTAAAAAAAATATAACTTTATTAATAAGTTTTTAAAATTAATTAAAAAATATATTAATTTTAAAGTTTATTATTATTATAAAATAAACGGTATTAATAAAAATTATATTATTTATTAAATATATAATAACCTCGATAAAAATTTTAAACTTTTAATTAAATTAAAATAATTATATAATATAATTTAAGATTTCCGAGAATAAATAAATATTAATAAATTTTTAGCTTATAAATAATAATATTAAATAAATAAAGCTTGCAAAAATTAAAAAAAATATATTATTAAACTTAAAACTTTTATTAAAAAAAATAATAATTATTATAATAATTATAATAATAATAGTTTTAATTATAATAAAAACTATTTTAAAAATAATTTATTTTTATTTATAAATATTATATATATATTTATTAATTTTTTTAAGTTTATATATAATTTTTTTAAACTATTAAAATTAATTAATAATAAAAATATATTATTTAATATAAAAAATAACACTAAGTTAAATAATAAAAAAATTATATAAAATTTATTTATTAATTTTCGCTATAATAAAAATTACCGGCAAAATAACTAATATAATAATTAAAATAATTAAAATTAATAAAATTTAAATTAATTAAACGATAAAATAATTTAAATATTATATTTAATAAATTATATTATTTATTAAAACGTCGATAATAAAAACTTTTACGCTTTAAATTATATATTAAAAAAAATAAAATATTTTTAATTTAATTATAATTTAGATTTTTTAAATAAAAAGCTTAACTAATATTTAAAAAAATAAATTAAAAAAAAAAATAAAATAAACGTTTAAAAAAATTAAATTAATATTAACTTTTTTTAAATTAACTAATAATAATAAAATATTAATTAACTTTAATATTAATATTATTATTTTAACTTTATTAAATAATATATTTAACTTTTATTTAATATTATTATTATTTTTATTAAATAATATAACTTTAATTTTTATTTAAAAAAAAATTAATAATAAAAAAAAAATTTAAATTAAAAATATTAAAAAATATAATAAATTATATATATAATTTTAAGCGATTATTTATTTTAAATAAAATATTAAAAAATTTTAAAGTTTATAAAAATATTATAAATATTAAATTATTTAATTATATTTAAAAAAAAAAAAACTATATATTTTTATATTTTTAATAATTAAACTTATAAATAAAAAAGTTATATTTATTTTAAAATTATTATATAAAATTTTGTTTAAGTTATTAAAATATATATTAATACCGGTTTTTTTTTTAGTTTAATATTTATTAATTATTTAAAAAAATATTATTTTAATTAATTAATTATTAATATTAAATTATTTAAGCTTATTAATATTAATAAAAGCTTTTAAATTAATAAATGCGTAAATATTAATATTATTTTATTAAATTTAAATAAAAAATTATAAATTATAAAATAATATTTTTTTATTATTAATAAATTTAATTATAAAATATTATTTAATATTATTTTTTTTTATAAAAATTATTTTTATATTTATTAAAAAAATAAAATATAAAATTTTATTATTATTATTAATTAATTTATTATATTATTTTTAAGTAGTACGGTTTTTTTATAAATAATTATTTATAAATAAAACTATATAAAAGCCGGGTAAAAACTTTATATATTATATTTTTTTTATTTTAATTATTTTTTAATTATATATAAACTAGTTTTTATTAATTAACTAGCTATAAAAAAATAAAATAAAATAAAAAAAATAAAATTAATAAACTTTTTTTTTAAAGGTTATTATATTTTTTAATTTTAAAAAAAAGCTAAAAAAATTTTTTTTTAGTTATAAAAAACTTTTAGCAAAGTTTTTTTAATTTTATTATATATTTTTTATTTTTTTTTATTTTTATTTTTTTTTATTTTTTTTAGCGCTTTTTATTTAAACTATTTTATTATATATAATAATTTTATTAATATTTATTAATTATTTTATAATAAATTTTATAAATAACGTGGTTCACAAGCGAGCAGATCATCCAAGCGAGCGGATCAGCTTTTCTTGGCGTATTTAATAAGTGTATTTTATATATAAAAGGTACTTGACTCCACTTTTTAATAACGCAACAACTATAAGCTCTAAAAATTGAAAAAAATATGTTTTAGAAAGCGT